>DF357583.1:120601-145132 GCA_000787875.1 Solanum virginianum
CATTTTGGATTATGATGCCTATCTATTGTTGCATTGCATCCCACATACTTAATGCATTCAAACATACTAATGTATACTCTTGCCTACATGATATCACAATGTAGGGACCAAAGCTCCTATTGATTCTTCTTGTGGCTAGATGGATTGTTCAAGTTAGCATTTGGTGAGTCCTCCATTCTGGAGACAAGGACTATTGTCTCACACTGTGTATTAAGATTCTTTTTACTTTATCATTTACTTATGACTATGAGAGAGAGCCCAGTTTTATGTCTTGGCCCCCGCCATTATCTATATAGTAGAGGTGTTGTTGGACAAGCTATGTATTTATGCCATGAGTTGATTCTTTTATCTCTTGACTCTATGTTACGATAACTTCTCCCTTAGTCCACTTTTCCCTTATTTTGATTCTTCAAATGTCATTTAATTTTTCCCGCGATCAAAGATGTGTAATGATATTCTATGAGGCTTGTTTGGGGTTCCTTCGGGTTCCTATTCGCCGATCACGTCTAGACCCTAGGCTTCGGTCATGACAACTTTAGGGCCAGTTCATTTGGAAATTAGAATTTAACAATTGAGGTCTTACAATCAATAGAGGTATAATAGGCATGAACCCTATCTATTCCAAGAATTACATCTAAGTCAACCATCTCCGACTCTATCAAGTCAGCCAAGGTATTCCTATGGTAGACAAAAACTACACAATTCCTATAAATCCTCTTAGTTATGATAGACTCTCCAGTAGGAGTAGAAACAGAAATGTGTCCAAGCAAACACTCCCAAAAAATCCTATTATCCACATAGGGAGTCACAAAAGATAGAGTAGCACCTGGTTCAAGTAATGCATAATAATCAGAATTAAAGACTCAAAGCATATCGGTGAAAACATCTAGTGCAACTTCCTGATCCTATTGATTACCCATCACATATATATGGTTTGTCTCGTTGCCTGTAATCGCAGTGGCACCCTTCTGATAACTGCCAGCCGAGGTATTGTTGATGACTATGCTTTGTTACCTCCATCACCCTGCCTTCTCATAGGACACTCATTTTGAAAGTTATGTCCTTTCCATATTTATAACAAGCATTCGAGCCATCATGACACTCACTTAGGTGGAGTTTGCCACACTTGCTATAGGATGGCTTTCCCCTCGAACCTTGAGTCGCACTAGCTTGGGATCAAGAACCCTAAACCCTAAAATTCTGATGATCATAGGATTTTTTATCATACATATTATGTTGAATGGGTGCACTCACTGAGAATAATTCATAACTGGAAGACCACTTCTGGATATAGGACTTATCTCCCTTATTTTGCTTATGCCGACTAGGCTCATGCACTGCTGATTTAGCTTTCTTACTCAAATGTTTTTCCCTATCCCTCTTCATTTCCTCCTCCAGTTATTATGCATAAACCATAATCCTGGAGATGTCCATGCTTGGAATCAATAATGTTTCTTTGCACTCCTTTTTCATGTGCTTGGCTAAGCCAGATACGAAAATGAGACTAGACCATCTCTGGAGCATACCTAGATAGATAAATGAACTTGACACTATACTCTTCGATAGTCAACTCCACTTGTTTTAGGGTCAGGAACTCTTTAATCTTTTCCTCCCTCAACTCTTGGGGAAAGAAGTGATCGAGGAAAGCATTTTCAAACTCACTCCACTTAGCAGGCTCAACATCCTCATCTCGACCATCTTCTTATTAGTTATACTAGACATTCGCCACATCTTTACACTGATAGGAGGAAATTTCAACTCCTTTAACCTCAGTCAAATACATAGCCTTTAGGACCTTTCACATCTTATCAATGAAGTTCTATGGGTCTTCCTCAACCTTCGACCTTGTGTCGACTATTGCATTGATCCTCAAGAAATCCCTAACCTATTTACAGCAATGTGCTCTTAGGAGCTAGAACTAGGAGCCTATAGACCTTGACAACCATTCTAGGAGGCCACTAGTTAGGTGAGAATAGTAATGGATCCCCTAAAGTGTACCTCTGAAGTGGGGGCTGGCTGAGTAGTTGGAACCTGTGGAACCCCAATAGTTTTATTGGTCGACCCCGTCCTCTTGTCCCTGTCTGAATAAAGACATTGGGGCATCTCATTGGGTGGTAGTATGCTAAGGAGCCATGATCTGAAAATGCGTAACACATGAATTAGTTGGATATTTTAATAGATTTAAGCTCTATCACAAGAACTCAAAATATAAAAGAAGTGTAACCATTCCTAATGTCCTATAGCCTCATGCTTATAATGTGTGGTGCACAACACACCCATAAACAAGACTCTACTAGACACGGCTTCATAGACTCCCTATGACACTTGAACTCTGTGCACTGATACCAAGTTTGTCACGCCGCGAGAGGGTACCCTAGACGCGGTCGACACTCAGAGACTAAAATTCCTAGGACACTTTAACATTATGCTCTAATACCAATTTTGTCATGCCCTGGGAGGGTACCTTAGACATGGTCGGCGCTTAAAGACTATTGTTAGTCCCCAAGCAAAGTCCTTGGCCTTATGACAGTCATTAAATCATTTGAATCAGTGGAGGATGTTAGAATAAATGAGACCTAATGATAGGTAGCTTAGTTTAATTCTAACTCAACAACTAAGAGCCATAGGCAAACAAAGTCAAATTCAACATATGTGACATAATAGTAGATTTAAAGGAAACTCAATTCAAGGAAAGGACACCAACATAAAGTCATTATCTTCTAGGTTATGAAGCCTCTACCTCTAAAGTCTGGAATAGTACCATAACAGGCCATGTCTACCACAACTTAAAATGAAACTAACTCAAAGCATAAGAAATAAAAAATGGTATCCTCCGAATGCAGGGGAGGACACACCAATCAGCCGTAGGGAGAATAAATCTTCAATAAAGCATCTGTTAAGGATCTTAAGTACCTGTCTCTACATCATGAAAGGATATAGGCCCAAATGGATATCAACATATGGAATGTTAAAATAGATGGAAAGGAAAGAACATCATAAAGACATTCAACTCAAACATCAACTCATCTAAGTCATAGACATAACTCAGGAGACTCAACTCAAAAAGTAAGGAACTTAATCATCACATTAAGATACTGGCATGACCTATCTGGGAGTGTCTCTAACCAACAACCATCACCTATGAGTCAGTGATGATACAACAAAGCGATTTCAATACCACATCCATCCAATATCTTGTTATGGTAAAGGACATCACATCGGTGGATCCACAATAGAGAACATCAAGTCCTTTTTTGTGATAAAGGAAACATCTGGTTTTATGATTCAATCCTCTCCTATGTTGGCCCTGTAGTAATTGAGTTTGAGTTGTTATATACTCTTACTCAATTCGATGCTCAATACTCGTTCCATGATTCAACATACTAATAAGATATCAATCATCTGGATTACTCTTGTCACTAGTATCCATGGACATTGTTAACTTATTTCAGTATATCAACCATCAATTCTTGGGTTAGAAAGACTATTTAATTTCATGATCTTTAAACTCCATTAGCATCAATTTCATCAACATCATCATCATCACTCTTATATCAAGGTCAGAATCATGATTACATGCACATTCATACCATCAAGGCTCTAGACTCATCTCCTAAATTCATTCTTGCAATCTTTTATGAAATTAAGATGTAGGGTGTTCTAAAATAACTCATAAAAAGTATTTAAATAGTAAAATAAAGTTTATGATGATCATCGACATAGGAAACTAGGTAGAATATATATAATTTACAAGAAAATATTTATAAAGAACATGCATAGAGGTTAACTCATTCACAGTTTCTTCACAATAATCAATAAGGGAACATGGAAGAACATTCCCATGTTTTAGCTTAGCCTTACTTACCTAGAATGAAGCTTTGGTAGTCAACCATGTAATAACTCTCCTCAATCCTCTTGAATTCTTGCTCCCCTTCTCTTCTCTTTAGCCCTAGTCTTTGTTAGATTCTTAGAAAGACATAGGAATGGGGATTGAAATACTTTGTATACTTAAAATGACCTATTTTGATCATGATAAAAGCTTAGGAGTGGTTGGGAAAAGTCTGGAATGCCCCTCATGAAAATTTGAAAATATCACACTTTGGCATACCAAGTCCGTACTGCGAACTTGGTCTATTTTAGAGGTTTTCACTATTTTTTTACAATCGAGTTTTCTAATCTCATAAAGAATATTGGGATCACATATAAGTGTAGATCTGCGACAAGTTCGTGATGCAGAAATGTCGCCTACTTTTATTGGAATACGTTTTTGTATCAAAAAATTATCTTTTTATCAAGTTGTTCCGAAAATCAATCAAGACCAACTATCCACATAATTTTTCATGCTGATCGCATTTTTGACCTCAGATTTTCCATCATGTTTGGGAAGATGGGTTATGCGCACAATGCTTATCTAGGGGTATTTTAGTCGCTATACTAGGTGTTACATCATCTCCCCCTTAGAATCATTCAACCTCGAATTATGAGTAAAGATGGACACCAACCCATGAATAACAATCAAGGATCCTCTCAATACTCACACAACCAATCGAACCCATCAACTATTTAAACTATCGCTATTTAGGCTCAAGAATAAACACATCAACTCAGGGATAGACAAATTAATTCACATCAAGACTAAGGATATTACCTTTAACATTCTTTTCATTAGGAACGAATAGATATAGATATTTGGCTTTCATAGCATTCTTAGCTTCCCATGTTGCTTCCTCAATGAATTGATTTCTCCACATGACTTTGACTGAGGCAATCTCTTTGGTTCTCAACTGGCGAACCTGGCAATTAAGGATTTGGACTGGAATTTCTTCATAAGAGAAGCTATCCTTCACTCCAATACTCTCAATAGAGGTTACAAAGGAAGGATCTCTTAAGAATTTCTTCAAAATTGAGATGTGAAAGACTGAATGAATCACGTCAAGCTTAGAAGGTAACTCTAACTCATAAACAATCTTCCCAATTCTCTTCACAATCTGATAAGGACCAATATAGCATGGACTCAATTTTCCCTTATTCCTAAATCTTATGACACCTTCATGGATGACACTATCAAATACCCCCAATTAGTCACGTTAAACTCTAGGCCTCTCTTCCTCACATCAGTTTAAGATTTCTAGTGGATCTGTGTAGTCTTCAACCTTTATTTAATAACCTTTGCCTTCTCTGCTGATGGATAGAAAAAATTAGATCCACTTAACTCAGCTTCTCCAACTTTTAACCACCTAATTGGTGATCTACATCTTATCCTATACAAAGGCTTATAGGGAGCCATCTGAATGCTTGAATGATTACTATTGTATATACAAATTCGATCAAAGGTAAGTGGTAATCACAATAATCTTTAAAGTCAAGCACACAAGTCCTCAATATATCCTCCAAAGTATGAATGGTGCACTCTGCTTGGCTATCTATCTGTAGGTGAAAGGCAGTACTCAGATTCACTTTAGTACCCAATCCCTTCTGAAAATATCTCCAAAATTGAAAAGTGAATTAAGCTCCTCTTTCTGAGATAATGGATAAGGGAACTCCATACAACCTCACAATCTCAAAAATGTATAACTTGGCATACTCTTTTCTAGTATTAGTCGTCTTAACTGCTAAGAAGTGAGCTGAATTGGTCATCCGATTCACAATCCACCATATCAAATCATGCTACTTTTTGGACCTTGGTAGAATTGTAATGAAGTTTATATTGATTATCTCCTACTTCTATTCAGCAATCTCAAAGTTTTGAGCCAATCACAATGGCCTTTGATGCTCAACTTTGACCTGTTGACAATTTGGACAATTATAAATAAAGTCTATAATGTCCCTCTTCATTCTACTTCACCAGTAGACTTCTCTCAAGTCATGGTACATTTTGGTAGTGCAAGGATGAATTGAATACTTAGAGTTGTAAGCTTCGACCATAATTCTATCTTGAAAACCATCAATATTTGAACCACATAATCTACTCTAGTACCTCAACACATCATCTCACTCTTTGGAAAAAACCATCACCTTCTATTTATAGACTGCTTGACAGGATCTTCATCTTGCTTCTCTTTTAGCTCTACCACTAGAGATGATGCAAACCCATTCTAAACATTAATTCCACCTTCATTATTCTCTTCAGGTTATACTCCTAATCAGGTCTATCTATGCACTTCCTTAGCCAATTCTTTCTTTCCTTTCTCTACATGGGTGATGCTACCCATAGATAACCTGCTAAGAGCATAAACAACCATGTTAGCCTTACCTGGCTGGTAGAGAATGCTTATGTCTAGGAGTTTCTCAAATTGACAACCATCACCTATGAGCTGGTGATGACACAAAAAAGAGATGTCATTGCCACATCCATCTAGTTCCTTGCTAGGGTAAAATACATCACATCGTTAGATCCACAATAAATAACATCAATTTCTTTTTTGGGACAAATGAAACATTCAATTTTATGGTTCAATCCTATCCTATGCTAGCCATGTAGTTATTGAGTTTTAGTTGTTATCTATTCTTACTCAATTCGATGCTCAATACTCCTCCCAGGATTCAACATCCTCACAAGACATCAATCATCTACATTACTTATCTCACTAATCTCATTGGAAATTATTAACTCAATTTGGTACATCAACCATCAACTCTTAGGTTAGAATTACTATCTTAGGACTAATTTTAGGATCTTTAAGACTCTAGGAACATCAATTTCATCAACATCATCATCATCACTCTCATCTCAGGATCACAATCACAGTCATATGCAAATTTACACTGTTAAGGCTCTAGACTCATCTCCTAAGTTCATTCTTGCAATCTTTTATGAAAGTAACATGTAGGGTTTTCTAAAATAACTTATGAAAAGTATTTAAAAAGTAAAATCAAGTTTATGATGATCATCGATATAGAATACTATATGCAATATATATAATTTACAAGAAACATTCATAAAGAACATGCATAGAGGTTAATGCTTTCACAATTTCTCTACCACCATCAATAAGGGCACATGGAAAAACATTCTCATGTTTTAGTTTAGCCTTACATATCTGGAATGAAACTTTGATAGTCAACCTCATAATAACTCTACTTAATCCCCTTGAATTCTCTCTCCTCTTCTATTCTCTTCGGCCCTAGTCTTTGTTAAAAGCTTCGAAAGACTTAGGAATGGGGATTAAACCCATTTTTATGATCTAAATGACCTATATTGATCACGTTTGAAGTTTAGGAGTGGTTGGAAAAAGTCTAGAATGCCCCTCACAAAAAATTGAAAAAAGTACACTTCGGCCTACAAAGTCCGCATCGTGGACTTAGTCTATTTTAGGAGTTTTTTGCTTATTTTTATTGATTGAGTTTTCTAATCCCCTAGAAAATATTGAGATCGCATGCTATGCAGATATGTCGCACTCTCTCCGGAATACATTCTTGCATCAAAAAATTATTTTCTAATTTGGTTGCTTTAAAAATCAACCTAGACCATTTCCCTACATATTTTTTCATGTTGATCGCATTTCTGGTCTTGAATTTTCCATCAAAGTTAGGGAAGATGCGTTATGCACACACCTATTATGTTGGGGTATTTTGGTAATTTTATCGAGTGCTACAAATCTATTGAACCCTCACTTACCTTCCCTTCTTCTCTCAAAACCCTCACTTTGTTTTAGCATAAGAGAGTTTAGAATAGGATTATAAACCCTTTTTACCCCAATGACGTCCTATATGGGTCGTGGATTAAGTTTAGAAGGAGTGAGAGAAAGTCTATAATGCCCTTGGAAAGATTTAAAATTTCAAACTTTAGTAGAACGCGTCAAGGGATGAGGTCCTTGATATGGACCTATCGTGTACTTGTGTATTTTGTTCCAAAGATTTTCTGATCAATTTTCCAATTTCATAGAAAATATTGGGATAAAAATTAAGTTCATGTTCATGACAAGTCCGTGACACAGACATATCACGCACTTCTCTGAAATTGCCTTTTCATTTGGAAAATTATTTTTTGATCTGGTTTCTCAAAAAATCAACCAGGATCATTTTTTCAGACAATATTTCATGTTGTTCGCGTTTCCAGGCTTAGATTTGATAAAAGGGTTTAGATAGACACGTTATGCGAGTGTCACTCATCAAGGGGTATTTTGGTCATTTTATCTAGTGTTATAGCATTGCATCCCACATACAAGTATATTCAAAATACTAACTCATGTTTTTTACCTACATGGTTTAACCATGTAGGGATTTGCACTCCTTGATGTCCTCCACGTAGCTAGCTAGGATTTGTGAAGATTATTATTGTGGTGAGTCCTCCATTTTGGGGAATATTCAATTTCTATCTTACTTATGTTGAGACTCTATTTCTCTTTACTCTCTATATTGAAGGTGAGCCTTAGACATGTCTTGGCCCCGCTTCTACTTATGTTTTAGAGGTTTTATTGGATATCATAGTATAGAATGATGCTATGTTGTGTACATATGATGAGATGTTGAGCTTTTGTAGAGACTTATCTGTTAGTGCTTAAATGTTCATATTGTTTATGAAAAGTGATGAATTTCCTAAGTCCCTACATCCGCATAGGTTGAGTTATACTTGCCCTCCCTTAGTACTTGCTTGCTATGTCATTCATACAAATCCTATTCTCTTATTCATCCCATAGCGTAAGTCTAAAGCACCTATTCCCTTTGAATTATATGTTGATGTTTGTTTTGTGTTCCACACCCAAAGATATTCGAATGATATGCTAAGAGGCATGTTTGGGTTGCCTTCGAGTTTTTCATTCACCTTGTCGCATCCAGGCCCTAAGCTTTGGTTGTGACAAGGAACACCTCAATCACTTCCTCCAATGTCATAACTGGAGATAAGAAATCATAGGCCCTATCATCGGGTGTATCGTTAAATCTTAAGGGAGCTAATCATACAAACTACTAAAACTCTTTTGCTCTGTAGTAGAGATGGTTGGGCTAGTAGAAGATGGTGGCACTATGAATTTGGGCAATACAATAAATGAAGCAATAGACAACCCATGAAGTAGTGAACAAGAACTCAGTTAGGATGTCTGAGGTGGAACAATAGGGACTATATGAGGATCCATCGGGGCTGATAGAGGACCAACATGAGTCATAGGTAGATATGCTAGAGCTATAGAAGGGACAACCAAAATGGTAGAAACTGGTGCGTCGAGAATAATAGGAGTCAAAGAAGCTCCCTCAAATATGACCAATACCCTTAGAAGTAGCTCCTGAATGAAGGGTGTAGCATCAGGGGTTGAAGATGATAGAACAATGTGTATTGGTCCCTTTGAATCATACTCAAGATCTAGGGAAGCTTCTCTAGCTTGTTTTCTAGGTAGAGCTACCACTATAGCTCATCCTCAACCACTAGCCCTACCATGAGCTCTACTTCAACCATACGTAGGAGCCACACTAGCTGGCTCAGGATCTTCAACTAACTGTTGGGCTATAGTAATTAGTATCTGTGTAGAAGCAGTAGATTCTTTACATTTCAATGCAGTTGATATTAAGGAATGCACGAATAGAAGCAAGACTGAAAGTTTCTCTAATAAAGTGCCCCGTTGGAGATGGGAATGGACGTCTACATACTGATTTACTAGACTGAACTAGACACCTCGCTCTTGACTCACAAATGCAAAGAACCCAGATCATAGACACCAAACCTGTCAGGACCCAAATTCAGATCACTTATAAAGGAAATTATACAAAGAAAAAACAACCACAATACTTCATACAAAATCCCAAAACGTGGAGTTATGACTACAAGAGCATCTAAAGTAGTACGAATAAGTAAATACTAAGTTTTCTAATAATGTCAAATACAAAGTTTGGAATAGAAAGTAATAAAGGAAGTCTTAAAAGATCTATGGCAACTTGAAGTCTGAGCCTCACCACTATAATATGGGATAGATGCAAGAAGACTCTTGTAGAATAAAATCAACTACCTCGTAGGGGTCCCTGTGCTCAATCTGCAAGGAGGAAAAAAAGTAGGGAGTTGGTACACTAAAATGTACATCGTAGGTTTTAGTTATGAGAATTTGGATAAGTATCACCTATATTAGAAGGGTTAGTCAACAACAAAAATATACATAAGGACATGATAAGATAGCAAAAATAAATAATGATACAATGCAAGTGTATTCTATGAATCCAATGCATGAGGTGGAATTACAACCGTGTTTGGGGACAGTGTATACATCTACTGAGCTAAGGCTACTAGGTAAAACCCATGGGGTCTCATCAGACCACGTACAAAAATCTCTCCAGTGTCTCAATATCTCAACCTTGCCACTTCTTATGCTGAAAGGTTTGAAAAAGGGTACAATTTTCACCTTGCGACCTGCCCATGCTCAAAGGGTTTTATAAAAGGTGATATAATATATCAAAAGTAGTATATCTCACCCTTGCCACTTGCCTATGGTCAAGGGGTTTAACACAAAGGTGGTATAGTTTAATTTTTTCCACCTGCCCCCAGTTAAAGGGTTTTACAAATGCAATATATAATGAAAGCATGTCAATAACATAGATCAAGATAATTAATACCATCATAATAAGAATTCTGATAGGTAACTGAAACATCCCTCATGTGCTTTGAAATGCCCCATAATCATAATTTTCATATATCTCAAAATCCACGTGTGATTTCAAAAATTCGACTCCATATTCTTAATAAGGAGGAAAATTTTAGTAGGAAATCAGTATAACAAGGATTTTAGAAGAGCCATAGAAAAAAATAATCTTTGCTAATTTTTTGAGATCCAGTGTCTGTCCGCGACCACTCCATGACTCACCTGGGGCACGGACTAGTGTATTTGGTGATCCGTGTCTTGTCTGCATCATGCTTGGGGTGCAAACCAGTGTAATATTTTCCTTGGTCCTTTTATTTCATACAAGGGAATTAGGGTAATAGCCCCATGCGCATTTAAACGTGAAACCTCCCATACTTAGCCAATTGTCAACTCTATAATTCACAAAAACCCCTCTATAACCTCACCAAGACTTTATCAAATCTCTCATTCAAATTCAAGGATTTCAAGCTGATTTTTTAAACTCAAGAACCCATCTCAAGCTTCAAGTATCCTTCAAGTTCATCTCAAGAAATTCAAGGTTTGAGGTAGTGGGTCTTCATCCATGGGTCCTTTCACCCATGGAAGCCAGTCCTTCTCTTTTTATGAAAATTGCATGATTCCAAGTTATATTACCAATGGGTATCTATTATTATGAATTTTGAACATAAACTATATTTTATTAAGTATTGATTGATTATGCATCAATATCTATTTCAAGTTTATCCTATTAATTGGTTTTGACTATTGAGACTATGCATGATTTGAGCATTATAACCATGAACTATTATGAGCTTTTGTGATCGATTTCAAGATACTCTAAATGAGGGTTTTACTATAATATTGTTGGGTTGATTTGCATTGTGTTTACTTATCATGACCTAAGCCTAGGGTCAAGACATGACACGGTGAGTGGGGAACCTGAAGGGACCCCAATCAAGCCTCTTAACATATAATTACACATCCTTAGTTGCAGAAATAATAAAACAACAATAAGAGATAATAAGAAGGTGAACACGGGGCTAAGAGACATCTTTCATATCATAAAACATCAAAAGTGTAAAAGGGAGTCAAGGCTCATAACATTAATACATAACGTGTCCAAGAACACCTCTAAACATAGAACTTAGTAGGGGCCAAGACATACAACCTGGCTCACCTTCATAGACAATAAGAAACATACATCAAGAAAAAAAGTCTTAATACATAGCATAAGAGCATAGACATTTTCCCCAGAATGGAGGACTCACCAACTAGCTTGAGAGAAATCCTACTAGCCACGTGGAGGAGGATAATCAAGTGGGACTTCGGTTCCTACATGGTGATATCATGTAGGCATAGAGTATACGTGTGTATGTTTGAATTTACTAATTACGTAGGATGTAATGCAATAAGTGATAAGTACCATAAACAAAATGCATAACATAGGTAATGAATAAGCAGATAGCAATATGTCATGTATGAATGATGGTCAAAGTAAAATCATGCTTAAATAGAACATAATACATGTAAAGAGAGACCGTTATTAGTGAATATCCAAGGCCTACCACTTTCTTGGAGAGGCGAATGAGGTACAAACCCCTCAATGTGGTTGATGAGGTACCAACCCTTAACATGGTTATCAAGGTGCAAACCCCTCGACATGGTTGCATAGGCCTAATACCTCTCGAGCAAGGTGATCAAGGTAAAAACCCCTTAATATGGTTGCGTGGGCCTACCACCTCTTGAGCGAGGCGACGGAGGTTCAAACCCCTAAAACATGAGGCTTGGTCAATTCCCAACACTATAAATATAATATAATATACATATATTTCTTTCATCATCATAAAGTCATTCAACTCATAAGATATGCATTGGGCCTTCAATTTCTCAAGAAATCATAACCGGAAATTTTATCAAACACTTGGCGTATGTGTAGTGCTAGTGTAAAACCATACAATTCAAGTGTAGAATCATGCAAGACAATTTAGTGTAAAACCCTCAATAGATACTTGGTAACACCCTCAATCAATATACATCAAAATATTTCATCAAACCTAAAAATAGATCTTAGCTTCATAGCTCAAAACATGCTAAAACAGTCACAATTTCATGAAACACCAACAAAGTGTACAATGAAATTCATAATAAGTAAGACGCATAAGTAAATCAACATTAAATCATGCAATTTAGGTAAAAAGGAAGCTTGGGCACCATGGGAGAAAGAACCTAATGGTTGAAACCCACATACCTTAGCTTTGGAGAATTCCTTGATGAAGATTTTAATGGAGACTTAAAGCTTGAGTGAAATCCTTAATATCTTGATGTGACGACCCAAACCTAGGGCCTAGACATGACATGACATAAGGGGAACCTAAAGGGACCCTAAGCAAGCCTCTTAGAGTATCATTACACATCCTTGGTCGCGGATGCAATAAATCAAGCATCAAGAGATAAAAGAATGGGGAAACCGGGGCTAAGGGAAAACACTTCCACATCATCATAATCAAGAGACAAGATTCAAGTGCATATCATAGATACATAACATCTCTAACAAACACCTCTAATACATAGATAAGAGCGGCGAGCAAGACAAAGTAACCTGGCTCACCCTCATAGTCAAAATAGACAATAAAGAAGAATGTCTCAATATATAATAGGAGAAACATAGGCTAAGGTCCCTGAAGTGGAGGACTCACCAACTAGCTTGAATAGCACCGAACTAGCTACGTGGAGAAGGATGATGATCAACTTGGGCACCCGTTCCTATATGGTGTAATCATTTAGGCATAACTTATGTGTTAGTACATTTCAAAATACTAAATATGTAGGATGCAATGCAAACAAGAAATAAGCATCATAATCAAAATGCATAATAATAGGCAATAGGCATACTGTAACAATATGACATAAATGATCAATGTATAAGTAAACATGCTTAAGTAACTTATGCTCGTATAGAATATCATATCTGTAGAAGAGACCAAGTAAGATTTCCAAAGTACAACCCTTTGGTAGGTTAGTGATGATGCCACCCCATCATTTAGGTGGATGAGTATGTATCCTCATCTTGGTTAGTGATAATCTCACCCCATCACCTAGGTAGAGAAGTACAAACCATTCCCTAGGAAGATGAGTACAAACCCCCATCTAGGTTAGTGATAATTCTGCCTCATCACTAGGTGGAGAAGTACAAACCCTTCCCAAGGTTGATGAGTCCAAACCTCCATCTAGGTTATCTAGGTTCTTAGTCACCCTAGATTTGGTATGGTCTAATGCAACACTTTATATAGAATTTATCATATAATAAGCTCATTTCAACATCTTATAGTCAATCATATCATATCTCATGCTTTCAACCTTCATCTCCTCAAGAAACCACATCCCAACATTTTATCAAACTCTTAGAGGGTGTATAATGCTAGTATAAAATCATGAAATATAGCGATAAAATCATGCAAGAAAATCCATTGTAAAACCATCAATCAACACCTTGCAACACCCTCAACCAATATACATCAAAACCCCTTCTCAAATCTTATGGTAGATCAAATATTTATAGCTCAAAATATAGCAAAAACAGTTATAACTTCACATAGCTTTAACATGGTGTGCAGTGAATTTCGCAATAAGGAAGACTCATTTGTAAATCAACTTTAATTCATGCAATTTGAGTAAAAGGAGGCTTGGGTATCATGGGTGAAAGGAACCCATAAAAGAAAACCATATACCTTAGCTTAGAGATGAACTTGGTGAAGATTGGCGATGTAGACTTAAAGCTTGAAGAAGGATCTTAAGGGAGAACCTTAGCTTAGGATGAGGGTTTGGGACTTGAGTTGGGGAGTGAAAATATGAATAAATGTTTGAGTGAATATTGGGGAATGTTTAGGATGATATGAAGGTGAAATTTTGCTAAGTATAGGTTAAAACACGTTTGGGAACACTTAGACCCAAGACTTAGAAATTTTGGACCAAACTAAAAAAAAAGTCCACTTTTACATAGTGGCGCGTCATGGAAGTGACGCGAATTTGCCACTGGAAAATGAATTCTTGGAATTTCATAATTTCTAATCTTTTTCTCTTAAAGAAGAGTTAGACCCTTTATCACCTAATTTCGATCTCCTGAACAAGAATATGAAGTTGGATTTTTAAAATAGCAAATGAATTTTGAGATATATGGAATTTAAAATTTTGGGCATTTCGAGGCAAGTTTTCAGGCACATTTTGTGGTCGTTTTAATATCTCCCCCTTGGGAACATTTGTCCCCAAATGTAAAAGACACATACAAGACAAGAAAAATCGTAAATGTACCAGCCCCAACCTAAATGCAACATTACATTTAAAACACCATTTTCAAAATCTCAACATAAGTGTAAAATCATTAACGTGCCAACTTATACATCAATGCATATGAACGACATAGAGGCTTTGGCGTATGTGTAGTGCTAGTGTAAATAACGTGCCAACTTATACATCAATGCATATGAACGACATAGAGGCTGAAATGTAATACTTGAAATCACATAGGGGACTTAGAATTAGTACCTTATGCTTGAGTGGAGTGGAAAAGATAAGGATACCGCTTTTGCATATCTCTTTCGACCTCCCAAGTAGCAGTTTCAGTTTGTTGGTTCCCCCAAAGGACCTTAACGGGTGGCACATCCTTGTTCCTTAATCTCTTCACTTGCCTATCTAGGATCTGAATTGGAACCTCCTCATAAATTAGGTAATCCTTAACAACACCCACAAAATCAAGAGGCACAATAGCATTAGGATCACCAACACATTTTCTCAATATTGAGACATGGAACACCGAATTAACCAAATTCATTTCACTAGGAAACTTCAATTCATAAGCTACCTTGCCAACCCACTTTAAAACCCCATAAGGACAAACATACCTTGGATTTAACTTCCCCTTTTCAAAAAAACGGACCACACCTTTCATTGGAGAAACCTTTAGATAAACCCAATCACCCACTTTGAATTCAAGATCTCTTCTTCTCACATTGACATAAGATTTTTGGTGACTTTGGGCTGTTCTCAATCTTTCCCTAATCATCCTAACCTTCTCAAGAGCCTCCATAACAAGTTTCGGTCCCAATAAAGCCACATATCCAACCTAAAACCAACCAACCGGTGATCTATAACGTCTCTCATAAAGAGCCTCAAAAGAAGCCATACCAATACTAGAGCGATAATTATTATTGTAGGCAAACTCAATCAAAGGGAGATGATCATCCCAACTACCCCTCAACTCGAATACACATGCCCTAAGCATATCTTTAAGGGTTTGAATTTTCCTTTCGAGTAGGTCATCCATTTGATGGTGGAAAGCTGTACTAAGGTAAACTTTTGTACCAAGACCTCTTTTAAAAGACCTCCAAAAGTGTGAAGTGAATTGTGAACCATTATCCAATAGGATGGACAAAGGAATCCCATGCAACCTTACTATCTCATGGATGTACAACCTTGCATAATATTCAGCCCCGTATGTGGTCTTAAGCAGTAGAAAGTGAGCTGATTTCATCATACTATGAACCACCACCCAAATGAAATCAAAACCTTTTCTAGTCTTGGGAAACCTAACCACACAATCCATATTAATCACCTCTAACTTCCAAGTGGGAATCTGTATGACTTGGGTTAGGCCACTTGGCCTTTGATGTTCGGCTTTGACTTGTTGACAACTATGGCAACAGTAAATGAATTTGGCAATGTCCCTCTTCGTGCCTCCCCACTAATACACATCCCTCACATCTCTATACATTTTGGTGGAACCGGGATGAATAGAATAAGAAGAACTATGGGCCTCATCAAGGATCTTCTCCCTCAAACCATCAATAGAAGGCGCACACAACCTACCATGGTACCTAAGGGAACCATCTCCTCTCTACTTTTCCCTTTTTCTCCAAGACCTTCAATTCAAGTAAGGAGGAGTTAAGATCATGTTTTGCTATCATCTCATCAACCAAGGAAGATTTGGAACCATCATCAACAACAACACCATCACCTACTCCTTCCAACCTGGCCCTTAATCTATCCAATCCATGCACCTGCCTAGCTATTTCCCTATCACCACCATCAATATGAGCTAGGCTACCTATGGACAACCGACTCAAAGCATCCGCCACCATATTTTCCTTAACTCGATGATAATGCATACTTGTCATAATCTTTGAGAAGTTCTAGCCAGCGTCTTTGTCTAAAGTTGAGATATTTTTTAGTGAAGACATATTGGAGACACTAATGATCGGTGATGACATCAACATGCACCCCATAAAAGTAATGACACCAAATATTTAATGCAAACACCATGGAGACCAATTCAAGATTATGGGCAGGGTAGTTCTTTTCATGCACTTTGAGTTGTCTAGTAGCGTAAGCTATGACCTTACAATTTTGCATTAGCACACAATGCAAACCAACTCTAGATGCATCACAATACACAACAAAACCCTCAAGCCCATCTGGTAGTGATAATATAGGAGCGAACACAAGCTTATCCTTCAATGTTTTGAAGTTTCTCTCATATTCAATGGTCCACACAAATTTAACGTTCTTTTGAGTCAATTTGGTAATAGGGGAAGCAATGGAGAAGAACCCATTCACAATTTTTCTATAGTAACCCACAAGGCCCAAGAAGCTCCTAATATCTGATGGGATCAATGGTCTTGGACAATTCCTAATCACATCGATTTTCTTAGGATCCACTTTTATACCATCCCCCGATGCCACATTACCCAAGAATGCAACCTCCTTCAACAAAAATTCACACTTGTTATATTTAGCATAAAAATTCTCCTCCCTCAAACTTTTCAACACAACCCTCAAATAACCTATATGCTCCTCCCTACTATGTGAGTAGATGAAAATATCATCATTGAAGACCACAACAAAGGAATCAAGGTAGATTTTGAAGACCATATTTATTGGGTCCATGAAGATGGCCGGTACATTGGTCAACCCAAACAATATCACAACAAACTCATAATGCCCATATCAAGTCTAGAAGGCCTTCTTAGGAATATCACACTCCCGCACCCTCACTTGATGATACCCAGATCGAAGATTAATCTTAGAGAAGAAGCTAGCCCCTTGAAATTGGTCAAATAAGTCATCAATTCTTGGAAGAGGATATCTATTCTTTATAGTGACCCTATTGAGTTGTGTGTAGTCAATACATATTCTAAGTGACCCATCCTTATTTTTCACAAACAACACTGGGCACCCTAAGGTGATTGACTATGTTCAATAAATCCCATTGCTCTTTTAACTCCTTCAACTCCACGGGGGCCATACAATAATGGGGAATTGAGATAGCTTGAGTATCGAGAAGGAGGTCCATGCCTAAATCTATCTCTCTTTCAGCAGGGACATTGGGAAGGTTATTTAGGAAGACATCAAGAAACTCATTTACAACTAGAACGGACTCTACGGAAGGGACTTTGGACTCCACATCTTTAACCCTCACAAGATGGTAAAGACACCCCTTAGAGATCAACTTATAGGCTTTAATGCATGAAATGAATATACCCTTGACGACCACATCTCGACTCTCTCACTCTATGACAGGTTCATTTGGAAATTAAAACTTGACCCTACTGGTTCTGCAATCAATACAAGCATATGAGGCATGCAACTAATCCATCCCAAGAATGACATAAAAATCTACCATGTCTAATTCAACAAGATTACAAGGCAACAACCTATGCACAATGCAAATAGGACAACCTCTATAAATGTTCCTAGCAACAATAGAGACGCCAATAGGAATAGACACTTCATAAGACTCATGCAACAACTCAGGGACAACATGGAACTTTTTACCAACAAAAGGGGTAACAAAGGAAAGGGTGGCACCCAGATTAATCAAAGTATACACATCAAGATCAAAGACTTTCAACATACCAGTAACAACGTCGGGAACCTCACCAACCCCTTGCCTCCCATGTAGAGCATAAAATTGATTGTTCCTTAGGGCACCACCTTAAGGACCATCTTTACCCAATGGGACCACATTAGTACTTCGAACATTGCCACAGTTTCTCGGACAGTCTACCTTCTTATGCCCAAGCTCCCCACAACCAAAGCATGTATTTGAATCTTTCAAACATGGGTCTCTATGACTCTTCAACATGTAGGATACACATCAATGGGAGCCACAACACCAACACCTTGAAGCCTAGGAAGGTCATTGGCAAAGCCCCTATTAGTAGCATGATGAGACACTTGGCCTTAATGGAACTAGCCACCCCTTTGGAACTTTCCCCCAAGATGGGCCCTCTTAGCCTCATGTCCCCTTCTCTTTCTCAATTTCTCCTCCTCCATTTGCTCGGCGTAGGTCATCAGACAAGTCCATGTTACTAATTAGCATGGCAGACCAACATTATTCACTTACCAAGTCAGAGACCCCCATCACAAACTTGTTTATCCTTGATCTAAGATCAACCACCAAATGAGGAGTATACTTTAAAAGTAGATTAAACATGAGGGCATACTCTCTCACACATAACACCTTGTTTTAAGTTCATATAAACTTGTTCGTCCTAGATTTAGGATCGGCCATCAAATGAGGAGCATACTTTGAATGTTGGTTAAACTTGAGGGCATACTCCCTCACACTCATAGTACCTTGTTTCAAGTTCATAAACTCTACCAACTTAACTTCCCTAAGCTCAAGAGGGAAAACTGATTAAGGAAAGCTAATTTGAACTCCGCCTAAAGCACTACATTACCAACCACCTTCTCACCCTTCTGTTGATCATAACATATTTTACCACCCACACCTTTGAGTTGGTATCCCGCCAACTCCGCCTTTTTAGTTAGAGCAACACCCATGATATATAAGATTTTGTAGAACTCATCAATGAACCCTTGTGGATCTTCATCCACCTTTGATCCATACAACACCAGAGGATTCACCCTCATAAAGTCTCTTACCCTAGCTCTTGGTGTAGTAGCATGATTAGCATGGGCCCCTTGATTGACTTGGTTGGTCATAACTTAGGCAAGCATAGTGAGAGCATCTCGGAGCTCACCATTGGTAAGTTGCTCCTCGGGAGTTTAGGCCCGTCTTTCTCTAGTGTTTGGCATGATTTGGCATTGAAAAGAATAATTGTTAGAGGGAAAAACTTACCACACCTCTATAGCATGACTTAGAACATGAAGAAGAAAAACATTTCCTAAAACGTCTCATAGCCTCCTACTCATACTCATGGCGCACTTCATAATCATGAATAGGATTGTTATCAATGCGGTGCATTAGACTTTGAGGATCTATCAATCAAGTGCTCTGATACAAAGTTTATCATGACCCAAGCCTAGGGCTTAGACGTGACCGCCCGAGAGAGAGACCCAAGTCCTAGCAGCCCTGCCAAATGGTGAGTCATCATTGATTCTACATCTTGAAACCAAGCCAATTTTGGCACCATTTTATGATTATAAAACCAACCAGCAAAAAGCATTAACGCTGCATAGATCATTGCCCCAATTGTTGTACAATAGATTTTTAATTCACTAGTTATTCCAGATGCTTGCCAAAGTTGAAAAAACCAAGAGATTATTTGTATTCCTCGAAAACCCCCGCTTACATCACCATTTAATATTGGGGCAATGATCTATGCCAAATATTGGGGCAATGATCTATGCCAAATGTGAGTTGGATTATTTAGCCACGCTTCATAATTCAAAAAACAAGCACCATGGAAATATGTGCTACTCAGCTATTGAAAGATGATGGAGAGTTAACCGAAATGTGCATTAAATACTTTTTGAGAGATCTCCTCTAAATCAGTGGTATGACTATCGAAATTATGGGCATCAAAATGTAGGTTATAGATCCAAGTGCAAGGGGAACCCGAAGGACCCCAAACAAGCCTCTTATAGCATCATTACATATCCTTTGTCGCCGAAGCAATAAATAAAGCATCAAGAGATAAAAGAATGGGGAAACTGGGGCTAAGGGAAATCACTTCCATATAATCATAATGAAGAAATAAGAGTCAAGCTAATATCATAGATATATAAAATGTCCAACAAACATCTCTAATAAATAGATAAGAGTGGGGGTCAAGACAAAGTAACCGGGCTCACCCTCATAGTCAAAATAGACAATAAAGAAGAATGTCTCAATACGTAATAAGAAATAATAGGCTAAGGTCCCCGAAGTAGAGGACTCACCAACTAGTTTGAAGAGTACTGAACTAGCCCTATGGAGAAGGATGATGATGAACTTGGGCACCGGTTCCTACATGGTGACATCATGTAGGCAAAGAGTATGTGTTAGTACGTTTGAATGTACTAAGTATGTAAGATGCAATGCAAACAAAAATTAAGCATTATAATCAAAATGTATAATAATAAGCAATAGGCATACTATAACAATATGATATGAATGATCAATGGATAAGTAAATGTAATGACCCCAAAAAGTACCCAAAAATGTGCCTCGGAATGCCTAAAATTTTAGTTTTCATATATCTCAAAATCCATTTATTACTTCAAAAATCCAACTTCGGATTCATAGTCAAGGGGTCCAAATTAGGAGGAGAAGGGTCTAACCCCGATTAAGAGCAAATATTTAGAAATTACGAAATTTCAAAGTGCAATTTCTAGAGGGGTTTCTACGTCCTCCTTGCAATGCGACCCTATGTATTTTGGGGCACTATTTTTCAGCATCGGTCCAAGACTTCAAGTCTTGGGCCTAAAAGCTCCCATATGTGGTTTTACAAATACTTAGTCATATTTCACCTTCATACTACCCTAAACATTTCCCAATACTAACTAAAACACATAGTCTTATTTTCACTCCCCAACCTCAAGTCCCAAACTCTCATCCCAAGTTAAGGTTCTCTGTCAATGTTCTTCTTCAAACTTCAAGTCTCCATCTTCAATCTTCACCATATTCATCTATAAGCTAAGGTATATGAGTTTTTTTCACCCATGATACCTAAGCCTCCTTTTACATAAATTAAATGATTAAAAGTCAACTTACAAATAGGTCTTGATTACTATGAAATTCACTACACACTATGTTAATGCTATGTAAAGTTGTGACTATTTTGCTATATTTTGAGCTATAAATCTTTGATCTATTGTATGATTTGAGAAGAGGTTTTGATATATATGTCTTGAGAGTGTTGCAAGGTATTTATTAATGATTTTACAATGTATTTTCTTGAATGATTTCATTCCTATATCTCATGGTCTTATACTAGCATTACACACACTCAAAATGTTTGATAAAATGTTTGGATGTAATTTCTTGAGGAATTAAATATCCAAAGCATGAGATATGATATGAATAATGTTATAATGATGAAATGAGCTTATGTATATGATATATTCTATATAAACTATTGCATTAGACCATACCCGATCCGGGGGGACTAAGAGTTCCGGATAACCGAGGTAGGGGTTTCTACTCCTCAACCATGTGAGGGGTTTGTACTTCGCCACCAGGGTGATAGGGACACATTAACCATGAGAGGGATTTATACTTCGTCACTGTGTTGGTAAGGTGTGATTACCATTAACCATGTGAGGGGTTTATACCACACAACCACCAAGAGGTTTATATCTTGAACAACTAGCTTGGTCTCTTGAACACATATGATTCTATATGAGCATGAGTACTTAACCATATCTTACTTAAGCATTGATCATACATGCCATATTGTATATTATGATACCCTATTGCTTGATATTATGCATTTTGATTATGATGCCTATCTATTGTTGCATTGCATCCTACATAGTTCCCCACTTTGCTGGGTCATGCCTAGTTTACCTGGGCAAGTAGACCACTCCTTTATTCGGTCTGGAGTGAACATTAAGATTCCAAGTTATAGCTCGCTTGGTCTTATAAGTCCTACATGATGTTACCGTGTAGGAACAGGTGTCCAAGTTGATTATCCTTCTCTACGTGGCTAGTTCGATGCTATTCAAGCTAGTTGGTAAGTCATCTACTTCAGCGACATAGTCTATGTTTCTTCTTTTATGTAATGAGACATTCATCTTTATTGTTTATTTTAACTATGAGGGTTAGTCCGGTTACTTTGTCTTGGCCCCCGCTCTTATATATGTATTAGAGGTGCTTGTTGGACATATTAAGAATCTATGATATGAGTTTAACTCTTGTCTTTTGACCATGATATTGTGCAAGATTTTTCCTTAGCCCCGTTCTCCCCATTCTTTTATCTTTGATGCGTGATTTATTCCTTTCATTACCAAGTATGTGTAATAATGCCTTATGAGGCTTGCACGGGGTCCCTTCGGGTTTTTCTTGCACCGTGTCATGTCTAGGCCCTAGGCTTAGGTTGTGACAAACATGGTATCAGAACACTCGAAGTCCAACACACCACATCAATTAGAGTTTTATTCATAGTTATGAAGCACGCCATGACTATGAATAGGAGGCTATAAGACATTTTAGAAAATATTTTTCTTCTTTATGTTCTAAGTCGTGCTATAGAGTTGTGGTAAGTTCCTCCCTAACTATTGTTCTTTGATATGCTAGATCATGCCAAACACTAGAGGAAGCCGGGCCCAAACTCCTGAGGAGCACCCTACCAATGGTGAGTTCTGGGATGCTCTTACTATGCTTGCCCAAGTGATGTCCAACCAAGTCTAACAAGAGGTCCAAGCCCATCAAGCTACTATCTCGGGAGCTATGGTAAGAGACTTCAAGAGAATGAATCCTCCAGTTTTGCATGGGTCAAGATGGATGAAGATCCATAAGAGTTCATTGATGAGGTCTACTAAATCTTAAATATCATGGGTGTTAGGCTGAATGAAAAGGCAGATTTGGCGGCATACCAACTCAAAAGGGTAGTCCAAATTTGGTATGAGCAGTGGAAGAATGAGAAGGGGATTGGTAATGTGGTGCTTTTGGAGGAGTTCAAATTGTCCTTCCTTTATAAGAGGGAATCAAAGTTGGTAGAGTTTATGAACTTGAAATAATATGCTGTAAGTGTGAGGGAGTATGACCTCAAGTTTAATCAACTTTCAAAATATGCTCCCCATTTGGTGGCCGATCCTTGATCTAGGATAAATAAGTTCGTGATGGGGGTCTCCGACTTGGTGAGTAAAGAATGCCAGTCTGTCATGCTAATTAGCTAAATAGACTTATCTTGGTTCATGACATAGGCCGAGCAAATGGAGGAGGAAAAGATGAGGAACATGAGGGGGTATAAGGCCAAGAGGGACCAGTTTGAGGGTAAGTTTGAAGAAGATGGTAAATTTTGTCAAGGCCAAGGGCCTACGCCTGCTACTAATAGGGGGCTTGCCAATGGCTTCCCAAAGCCTCAAGGTATTGGTGGGATGGCTCCTATTGATGTGTGTCCTAGATGTGGGAAGGGTCATAATGACCTATTTTTGAAATGTTCTAATGCAAGCTATGAATATGGAAAGCTTGGTCACAAGAAGGTAGATTGTCAAAGAAATTGTTGCAAGGTCCGGGGTGCTAATACGGTCCCATTGGGGAGAGGTGATCTTCAAGGCAGTGCTCCAAGGAACAATTAATTTTATGCTCTACATAGAAGGCAAGGGGTTGGTGAGGTCCCAGATGTTGTTACTGGTATATTGATAATCTTTGACTTTGATGTGTATGGTTGATTGATCTGGTGCAACTCTTTCCTTTGTTACCCCTCTTATTGCTAAAAAGTTCCATGTTGTCCTCGATTTGTCATATGAGTCATATGAAGTATCTACTCCTCTTGGTACCTCTATTGTTGCTAGGAAAGTTTATAGGAGTTGTTCTATTTGCATTTTACATAAGTTATTACCTTGTAATCTTGTTGAATTAGACATGGTAGACTTTGATGTCATTATTGTGATTGATTGGTTGCATGCGTACTATGCTTCTATTACTTGTAGAACTCGTAGGGTCAAGTTTGAATTTCCTAATGAATCTATGTTCGAGTGGGAAAGTCAAGATGCGGTGGTCAAGGGTAGATTTATTTCATGCATTAAAGCCCATAAGTTGATTTCA
>DF357583.1:147828-161558 GCA_000787875.1 Solanum virginianum
AATCCACTCAAGCCTAAGATACTAATCCTAAGTCCCTTGTGTGATTTCAAGTCTCATATTTCAGCCCCTAAGTCATTCATATGCATACATGTTTAAGTTGTTAAACTTATGATGATTTTACACTTATGTTGAGAATTTGAAAATGGTGTTTCACATATTATGTTGCATTCTTGTTGGGGCTGGTGTATTATGATCATTCTTGTTTTGTACTTCTCTTTTACATTCGGGGATGAATACTCCCAAGGGGGAGATATTGAAACGGTCCTAAAAAGTGCTCGAAAATGTATCTCGGAATGCCTGAAATTTTAGATTCCATATATCTTAAAATCCATGTGCGATATCGAAAATCCAACTCCATATGACCACTCTTATCTTGCACATCTCTTTTCCATTTGGGAATGAATGATCCTTAGGGAGAGATATTGTAATGACCCCAAAAGTGCCCAAAAACGTTCCTCGGAATGCCCAAAATTTTAATTTTCATATATCTCAAAATTTGTTCATTAATACGAAAATCTGACATTGGATAGTTGTTTAGGGTGTTCAAATTAGTGACAAAAGGGTTTATACCCGATTCAAGAGAAAAAATTTAGCAATTACGTAATTTCAAAGTGCAATTCCCAGAGGGGCTTTCGCGTGCCCCTCGCGATACACCCCTATGTATTTGGGGCACTATTTTTCAGCTTCAGTCCAAGACTTAGCCACCCATATGTGTTTTTACCTATACTTAGTCATAGAACCCTAAACATTTCTCAATACTCACTCAAACACTTAGTCATATTTTGACTCCCCAAACTCTAGTCCCAAACCCTTATCCCAAGTTAAGATTCTCCTTGAAGGTTCTTCTTCAAGCATCAAGTCTCCATCTCCAATCTTCAATAAGTTCATCTATAAGCTAAGGTATGTGGGTTTCTTTCATGAGTTCCTTTCACCCATGATACCTAAGCCTCCTTTTACATAAATTGCATGATTTAAAGTTGATTTACAAATGAGTCATTATTATTATGGAATACATTGCACATTATGTTAAAGCAATCTAAAGTTGTGACTGTTTTGCTATATTTTGAGCTATAAATATTTGATCTATTGTATGATTTGCGGAGGTATTTTAATGTACATGTCATAAGGGTGTCGCAAGGTTTTGATTCATAGTTTTACAAAGATTTTCTTGAATTATTTCATTCCCATATCTCATGGTCTTATACTAGCATTACACACTATCAAAGTGTTTGATAATATGTCCGAATGTTGTTTCTTTAGGAATTAAAGGTCCAAAGCATGAGATATGATATGAATGATGTTATGATGATGAAATGAGCTTATGTATATTACATATTCTATATAAAGTGTTGCATTAGACCATACCCAATCCGGGGGGACAAAAGCCCGGGTAATCATGTTAGGGGTTTATACTCATTAACCATGCAAGGGGTTTATACTTCGTCACCATGTTGGTAAGGTGTGATTACCATCAACCATGTGAGGGGTTTATACCACACAACCACCAAGGGGTTTATACCTTGAACAACTAGCATGGTCTTATCTAGATATATGATGTTTTATATGAGCATGAGTACTTAATCATGTTTTACTTAAGTATTAATCATTCATGACATATTGTATATTATGCCTATTGCTTGATATTATGCATTTTGATTATGATGCCTATCTATTGTTGCAATGCGTCCTACATACTTAGTACATTCTAACGTACTAATGCATACTCTATGCCTACATGATGTCACCATGTAGGAATCGGTGCCCAAGTTAATCATCCTTCTCCACGTGGCTATTTCAGTGCTATTCAAGCTATTTGGTGAGTCATCCACTTCGGGGACCTAGTCTATGGTTCTTCTATTATGTATTGGGGCATTCATCTTTATTATTTATTTTGACTATAAGGGTGAGCCCAGTTACTTTTTCTTGGCCCCACTCTTATTTCTGTATTAGAGGTGTTTATTGGACATGTTAAGTATCTACGATATGAGTTTAACTATTGTCTTTTGACCATGATATTGTGCAAGCTTTTCCCTTGGACATATTCTTTTATCTTTGATGCTTGATTATTGCTTCCGTGACTAAGGATGTGTAATGATGCTTTATGAGGCTTTGTTGTGGTTCCTCCGGGTTCCCCTTATGTTGTTTCACATCTAGGCACTAGGCTTTAGTCGTGACATGAAAGATGCTTAAGTAAGTCATGCTCATATAGAATATCATATGTGTAGAAGAGACCAAGCAAGATTTCCAAAGTATAACCCTTTGGTAGGTTAGTGATGATCCCACCCCATAACTTAGGTGGATGAGTACAAACCGTCATCTAGGTAAGTGCCGCCCTATCACCTCGGTGGAGAAGTACAAACCCTTCCCTAGGTTGATGAGTACGAACCCCCATATAGGTTAGTGATGATGCCACCCCATCACTAGGTGGAGAAGTACAAACCCTTCCCTAGGTTGATGAGTACGAACCCCCATATAGGTTAGTGATGATGCCACCCCATCACTAGGTGGAGAAGTACAAACCCTTCCCTAGGTTGATGAGTACAAACCCCCATCTAGGTTATCTGGTTTCTTAGTCCCCCCGGATTAGGCATGGTCTAAGGCAACACTTTATATAGAATTTATCATATACATAAGCTCATTTCATCATCATATAGTCAGTCATATCATATCTCATGCTTTGGACCTCAACTACTTAAGAAACCATATTCAGACATTTTATCAAACACTTAGAGGGTGTGTAATGCTAGTATAAAACCATGAATCTCATGCTTTGGACCTTCAACTACTTAAGAAACCATATCCGGACATTTTATCAAACACTTAGAGGGTGTGTAATGCTAGTACAAAACCATGATATATACAGATGAAATCATAAAAGAAAATCATTGGAAAACCATCATTCAACACGTTGCAACACCCTCAAGCAATATACATCAAAAAAACCTTCTCAAATCTTATAATAAATCAAAGATTTATTGCTCAAAACATAGTAAAACAGTCACAACGTTACATAGCTTTAACATAATATTCAGTGAATTTCATAATAAGCAAGACCCATTTGTAAATCAACTTTAAATCATGCAATTTGGGTAAAAGGAGGCTTGGATATCATGGGTGATAGGATCCCATGAAAGAAACCCATAGACCTTAGCTTAGAGATGAAATTGGTGAAGATTGGAGATGGAGACTTGAACCTTGAAGAAGAACCTTGACGGAGAACCTTAGCTTAGGATAAGGGTTTGGGACTTGAGATCGAGGAGTGAAAATATGACTAAGTGTTTGAGTGAATATTGGGAAATGTTTAGGATGATATGAGGGTGAAATTTGGCGAATTATAGGTAAAAACACGTTTGGCAACACTTAGGCCCAAGACATAGAAGTTTTGGACTGAACTAAAAAAATAGTCCACTTTTACACAGTGGCACATCGCGGAAGCGACGCAGATTTGCCACTGGAAATTGCATTCTTGGAATTTCATAATTTCTAATTTTTCACTCTTAAATCGGGGTTACACCCTTTTTCACCTAATTTTGACCCCCTAGACAAGAATATGAAGTCGAATTTGTGAAACAGCAAATTATTTTTGAGATATATAGAATTTAAAATTTTGAGCATTCTGATGTACATTTTCAGGCACTTTTTAGGTTCGTTTCGGCAGAAGACAATTGGACACTTGAATTTTGAGATAAAATATTGTCCAAGTGTTTGAGAGAATATCTGGGAATATCTTGAATGATATGAGGGTAAAATATGACTAAGTATAGGTATTTTCATGGATGGGAACACTTAGCCCCAAGACTCAAAAGTCTTGGACCGAGATTAACAAAAACTTAATAAAAAAACTCTATGGCGCGTCATACTAGCAACACACAGTACTCACTGGAAATTGATTTCTTAAAAAATAAAATTATGATTCATTTGCTGTAAAATCAGGGTTAGACATATTTCCCACTCAATTTTTCTCCCTGATCAATAATATTAAGTCATATTTTTGAAATAACGCTTGAATTTTGAGATATATGGAAATTATGATTCCGGACACTTTCGAGGAACATTTTCGGGTACTTTTTATGGTCATTTCAATATTTTCCCCTTGGAAACATTCATCTCCGAAAGTCAAAAAAATGTACATGAGAAGGGTTATCATGAAGAAATCAACCCCAACTAGAATATATCAATTTACTTAAACAACATTTTCAAAACCTTAACATAAGTGTCAAAATCATCATGACTATGTCAACATAAACATGAATGCATGCAAATGACATAGGGGCTGAAACATAAGATTTGGAACCATAAAGAAAAGGGCCTAACGTGTTATCCTAAGCTTGAATAGAATGAAAGAGATACAGATATTACTTCTCCATGCCCGTTCTGGCTCCCCGATCGAGAGACATTTTTGACTTGATGATCCTTCCAAAGGGCCTTAACGGAAGCCACATCCTTGTTCCTAAACCTCTTCACTTGTCTATGAAAAATCTAAATCGTAACCTCCTAACAAGTCAAGTTGTCCTCAACCAAGCCCACAATATCCAATGGGTCAATAGCATTAGGGCCACCCACACATTTCCTCAACATGGATACATGAACACTGATGAACCAAATCCATTTCCCTAGGAAACTCCCAATTAAATAGCTACCTTGCCAATCCTCCTCATCACCCTATAACGACCCACATATATTGGACTTAACTTACTGTTCTTACCAAAATGAACCACACCCTTCATGGGTGAAACCTTTAAATAGACCCAATCATCAATTTTAAATTCAAGGTCTCCCCTTCTCACATCGACATAGAATTTTTGATGACTTTGAGCTGATTTCAACTTTTGTTTAATCATCCTTACCTTCTCAAGAGCCTCCATAACCAGATCTGGACTCAATAAAGCCACCTCTCCTACCTCAAATCACCCAACCAGTGATCTACAATGCTTACCATAGAGGGCCTCAAAAGGAGCCATACCAATACTAGAATGATAACTATTGTTATATGCAAACTCAATCAATGGAAGATGATCATCCCAACTACCCTTATGCTCTAATACACAATCCCTAAGCATATCTTCAGGTGTTTGGATAGTCCTTTCGGCTTGGCCATCCGTTTTAGGGTGAATGGTCGTTTCCAATACACAAGCCCTAAGTATATCTTCAAGAGTTTGGATAGTTCTTTTGGCTTGGCTATCCGTTTAAGGGTGGAAGGCTGCACTAAGCATAACCTTTGTACCAAGACCTCTTTGCAAGGAATTTCCAAAAATGTCAAGTAAATTGAGCATCACTGTCACAACATAAAATAGGGCTCATACATGATATGGGTAATGGGAAGCTCGAGGGGTCCCTAAACAAGCCTCTTAACTAATCATTACACATTATTTGTCGCGGAAGTATTTACATGACATAAAGGAATAGATATAGGGGAAATAGAACTAAGGGGAAAGCTCGAATAACATCATAATCAAGAGATAAAAGAGTCAAGGCTTATATCATAGATACATAACATGTCAAATAACACTTCTACTACAAAGATAAGAGTGGGGGTCAAGACAAAGTAACTGGGCTCACCCTCATAGTCAAAATAAAATATAAAGAAGAGTGTCTCAATACATAATAAAAAAAACATATATAAAGGCCCCTGAAGTAGAGGACTCACAACTAGCTTTAGTAGTACTGAACTAGCCACGTAGAGGAGGATGATCAACTTGGGCTCTGATTCCTACATGGTGACATCATGTAGGCAAGAGTATGTGTTAGTACGTTTGAATGTACTAAATATGTAGAATGCAATGCAACAAAACATAGACATCATAATCAAGGTGCATAGCAATAGGCAATAGAAATCATATAACAATATGATATGTATGATCAATGCTTAAGTAAAACATGCTTAAGTAACTCATGCTTATATAGGACATCATATGTGTAGAAGATGATCTCACCTTTTCACCTTAGTGGTGAAGTACAAATCCTTCACATGGTTTATTATAATATCACCTTATCACCCTGGTGGTGAAGTACAAACCCCTTACATGGTTGATGAGTACAAACCCCCATCTCGGTTATCCGGACTCTTAGTCCACCTGGATCGGCATGGTCTAATGCAACATTTTATATAGAATATATCATGTAAATAAGCTCATTTCATCATCAAAATATCAATCATATCATATATCATACTTTGGACCTTCAATTCCTCAAGAAATCATAACCGGAAATTTTATCAAATAGTTAGCGGGTGTGAAATGGTAGTATAAAACCTTGAAATAAAGAGATGAAATCCTACAAGAATAATCCATTGTAAAACCATAAATTAACACCTTGTAACACCCCTAAGCAATATACAACAAAAACCCTTACCAAATCATACAAGAAAACAAAGATTTATAGCTCAAAACATACAAAATAGTCACAACTTTACAAACATAGCTTTAACATAGTTCATAGACATGTTCATACTAGTAAACGCAATTGTAAAATCATCTATAAATCATACAAATTTAGTAAAAAGGAGATTAGGCACCATGGATGGAAAGGACCAATGGTTGAAACCCACATACCTTAGCTTTGGAGAAACTCTTGATGAAGATTGAAAATGGAGACTTGGAGCTTGAAGGAAATCCTTAGATCCGAAAGAGGTTTTGGGACTTGAATCTTGAGAGAGATATTAGTATAAGTGTTTGAGTGAGTATTGGGGAATGTTTAGGATCCGGAAGAGATTTTAGGAATTGAATCTTGAAGGAGATATTCGTATAAGTGTTTAAATGAGTATTGGGGTATGTTTAGGATGAAATCAGGTTATGTATAGATATTTTCATGTGTGGGAAGACTTAGGCCTAAGACCCAAAGCCTTGGACCCGAAACAAAAAAAATGACCAAAATAACACTAGGACACGTGGAAATTGCAACTTTGAAATGTTGGATTTTGCTTCGGTTGCTCTAAAATTTGGGTTAGACCCAGTTCCCACTCAATTTTACCCCCTAATAAGAATATGAAGTTAGATTTTTGAAAAAATGAACGAACTTCTAGATATATGGAAATTACAATTCTGGGCACTTCCGAGGCACATTTTTGAGCACTTTTTGGGGTCGTTTCAATATCTCTGCCTTGGGAACATTCATCCCCAAATGTAAAATAAACATACATGAAAAGAGTAATCATAAACAAATCATCCCCAACAAGAATGCAACATTACATTTAAAAATCTCAATATAAGTGTAAAATCATCATAAATTTACCAACTTAAACATGAATGCATATGAATGACATAGGGGGTGAAACATATGGCTTGAAATCACATGAAGAACTTAGTCACTATCTTAGGCTTGATTAGAGTGAATAAGTTACGAATGTCACTACTATAAGACCGCTTTAGCTTCTTTGAAGACACCTTTGACTTGATGATCCTTTCAAGAGGGCCTTAATGAACACCACATCCTCATTAATCAACTTCTCCACTCATCCATCAAACACCTCCACCGGTACCTTCCCCTAAGACAATATGTCATCCATATCACCAACAATGTCAAAGAGTGCTATAGCACTAGAGTCACTAATGCATCCTATCCATCTAGAGGCATGAAGAACTGAACGAAACATATCTACATCCATAGGCAATCCTCGAACTTATGCAACCTTATCAATGTCCCTCTACACTCTATAAAGACTCACATCCTCAACTCTATTGTCAACCTTGAATACACCTAACCCACTTGGTGCCATAATCACCATCTCCCCCTTGGGAGAGAACCTCCATTCTATCATTCTCTTACCCAAAACTTCCAACTATAATAAGGCGGAACTGAAGGCCTCACGTAATCTAGACCTCTTAACCGAAGAAGATTTGGAACCATCAAGAACACTATACTACCATTCTCAACTTCCTTCAACCTAACTACCTATCTAGTAAACCAATGGACTTCACTAATCACCTCTTTACCATCATTACCACAACGCTAGGCTACCCATAGGCACCCTACTTTGAGCATCAATCACATCACTAGCCTCAATGGGGGACATAATGCACATTCATATCGTAATCCTTAAGGAGTTCTAACTACCTTCTTCTTACCTTCAACTCACAATTATCATAATTAGCAAACAACCTCTTATCACCCAAGACTTGCAACTCTACCCCCAAATGGTTCACAAGTTCTAACTAAATCAATGCTCTACCACTAAAGGCCACCACAAACATGTCGAGATATGCTTTTAAGACCCTATTCATGATATCCAATAGATACAATTGGTGCACAAGCCCACCAAAACAACTCAACCAATATTCAAAATGCTTATTCCTAGTCCAAAAAAGGCACTTAGGGATGTCACCTACCCTCATCTACACTTGAGAACAAAACCCGAACCTCAAATCAACCTTATAGAAGTGACTAACCTATCGGAGTTTACCAAATAGATCGTCCATCCTTAAACATCATATTATAACCTTCTAGGTTCTACACTCATTCGAAACATGCTATGCAAGTAGCGCAAACCTCCACAAGACATCCAATTCATCAAGCTGAGCTCAATCAAGAACACGAGACAAGACTCTATGCAACAAAAGGATGGGGCAACACTTAAAGATCTCTTCTAGCCACTATAGACTCATGCGACCATCTGGGACACACATATGAATTCTATTAGCACAAAGGAAATACACAAGAGATAGTAACTCCCTGACCTATCAACTCACCTTACTCAAAACATTGGTCTCCATATTTGCCTTACATTGGGTCAACTAAGTCATAGTAGAGACAATAGAAGAAAATCTACTCACAAGCTTCGATTATAGCCTGCTAAAACCAAGAAGCTCCTAATACCCAATGAAGTCAAGGTCTAGGCTAATCTCTAGTCACATTCATCCTATTAGGGTCCACCTTAATACCAACACCCAGTACCACACAACCTAGTAAGGCTACCTTTTACAACTGAAATTCCCATCTCTCCTACTTAGCATCCAACCCTTCCTTCAACTTGTAGTACTACCCTCAAATGACTCACATGCACTACCTCATTAGGAACGAACCATCTTATCTTCACCAAAACCACCATAATCCTAATATAGTAGGGACTAAAGATCTTACTCATGAGATTTATTGGCATAACCAGTGTACTAGTCAAACCAAAAGACACTACCCTAAATCCAAATTATCAGAAAGGGACATTCAAGGCCTCATCTACCGCTAAAAATAATTCTAATTACAAAATAACTTAGGTTTAACACCTCCAATTCTCATAAGATGATAAAATGCAACCCTTTCGAGACCAATAGTACATTGTGACAAGGAATGGACCTACCTCCCTTGCTACCATGTGACAACCTCCCACTCAAAGACGAGCTCATTAGGAATTTGAGATCTAACTCTACGGGTCTTACCACCCATGAAACACAACATGCATGCAACCATTCCATTCCTTTAATGATATCAAAATACACCATGCCAACTCAAACAAGCCACAAAGCAAGATCAAATGCAATACAAACACGGATCAACACCTATGAACCTTCTAGCAACAATAAACTAAACAAAAGAATAGAAACCAAAGGTCCACACAACAACTTGGGTACACAAGAAGCCTACTAGCAACCAAAATGAATAAAGGAGAAATAGTCACACATCAGGCCTATCAATGCATGCACAACAAAGCCAAGGAAACTTCAACTTACCGGTAATAGCATCGGGCATCTCATCCCCTCCTTAAGACACTTGATCAACATGACCACCTCAACTCTATGGTCAACCTTGAATACACCTAACCCACTTCATCCCCTCCTTAAGACACTTGATCAACATGACCACCTCGATCCAAAATTCGACCACCCTTATGCCTCTTCAAACAATTGACAATCCACTAGATTGTGACCTACTTTACTACATCCAAAGCAAGCACTAGTGTTCGTCTGACACAGGCCACCGGGGCTCTTCCCACACCCTCGACACTTGCAATTAGTCATCCTACCATCACCTTCCTTCGATTGAGCAAGAGAACAACCACTAATTTCATACCCAAATCCACTACAACTGAAGTAAGTATTAGACTTCTTCAAACTTAGGCCAGTATAGCCCTCCTCACACTTTTGGCATTTAGGCATTACCACTGCCTCACCACCTCTTTTACCCCTTTTATACTTATGAGGACACTCCTTTATACAATGACCCATCCCCCCACAATCGTAACAAGCATTAGTACCTTTCTAGCATGGGCCATCATGGCCTCTACCACATTTTTGGCACCTAGCATAAGGCACCACACCACATCTATCTTTCCCATTGGATCTTCAAAACATACCCTCAATGTGGGCCCTCTTCACCTCACTACCTCTTCTCCCACCACTAGAAGTCTCAGGAGCACCCACTTGTTGATTGAGTTGAGTTGCCAATGTTATCACTGCCTTGGCCATTACCCATAGAGCATCATAAACCTCTGAATTCGTCATATCACCATCTTGAATAGCTTGAGATATATCCTAAAGTGTAATGGTTGGGGATTAGGAATAAGTCCTAGGGGACATAACTCTATCGCATGACATAGATCATGAAGAAGTGAAACATTTCCAGAAACATCTCATAGCGTCCACTCATAGTTGTGGTGCACAACACAACCATGAATATGACTCTAATCGACGCTGTGTGATAGACTCCGAGGAGCTATCAACCTAGTGCTTTGATACAAAGTTTGTCATGTCCCAAAATTGGGCCTAGACATGACATAGGTAATGGAGAGACCGAGGGGTCCCCAAATAAGCCTCTTATATAATCATAATACATCATTGGTCGCAGAAGCATTTAAATGAAATAAAGAAGTAGAAATAGGGGCAATGGGACCAAAGGGAAAGATGACATAACATCATAATCAAGAGACAAAAGAGTCAAGGCTCATATCATAGATACATAGCATCTCCAACAACACCTCTACTAGGTAAATAGGAGTAGGGGCCAATACAAAGCAACCTGGCTCACCCTCATAGTCAAAATAAAAAATAAAGAAGAGTGTCTCAATACATAATAAGAGAAACATCTACTAAGGTCCACGAAGTGGAGGACTCACCAATTAACTTTAGTAGTATCGAACTAGCTACGTGGAGGAGGAGGATGATCAACCTGGGCTCTAATTCCTACATGGTGATATCATGTAGGCAAAAGTATATGTTAGTATATTTGCATTCACTATATATGTAGTATGCAAAGCAACACGAGATAGGCAACATAATCAAGGTGCATAACAATAGGCAATAGACATCATATAACAATATGGCATGTATGATCAATGCTTAAGTAACTCTTGCTTATATAGGATATCATATGTGTAGTAGAGACCATGCTAGATTTCCAAAGTACAGACCCCTAGGTTGGTTGATGATGATCTCACCCTATCACCCTGGTGGTGAACCATAAACCCCTCACATAATTGATGATAATCTCACCCTATCACCATGGCGGCGAAGTACAAACCCCTCACATGGTTGATAAGTACAAACTCCTATCTCTGTTATGTGGAGTATTAGTCCCCCTAGATCAGGCATGGTCTAATGTAACACTTTATATAGAATATATCATTTACGTAAGCTCATTTCATCATCATGACATCAATCATATCATATCTCATACTTTGGACCTTTAATTTATCAAGAAACCATAAACGGACATTTTATCAAACACTTGGCGGGTGTGAAATTGTAGTATAAGAACATGAAATAAAGAGTTGAAATCATGCAAGAAAATCCATTGTAAAGCTATCAATCAACACCTTATAATACGCCCAAGAAATATGCATCAAAACCCCTTAACAAATCTCACAAGAGATCCAAGATTTATAGCTTAAAACATAGCAAGATAGTCACAACTTTACAGAGCTTTAACATAGTTCATAGACATGTTCATACTAGTAAACCCAATTGTAAAATCAACTTTAAATCATGCAAATTGAGTAAAAATAACATTAGGACACCATGGGTTGAAGGACCCAATGGTTGAAACCCATATACCTTAGCTTTCGAGAAACTTTTGATGAAGATTAAAAATGGAGACTTGGAGCTTGAAGGAAATCCTTTGATCTATAAGAGGTTTTGGGACATGAATCTTGAGAAAAATATTAGTATATGTGTTTGAGTGACTATTAGGGAATGTTTAGGATGATGTGAGGGTGAAATAACACTAAGTATAGGTATTTTCACATGTTGGAAGGCTTAGGCCCAAGACCCAATGCCTTGGACCTGAAATAGAAAAATGACCAAAATAAAACTAGGGCGCGTCGTGCCCTAGATGCGAATATAACAAGGTTTCAAATTTTGCTATGGTTTCTCTAAAATTTAGGTTAGATCCATTTCCCACTTAATTTTACCCCTGAACAAGAATATGAAGTCAAATTGTTGAAATAATGAACGGATATTTAGATATATGGAAATTACAATTCCGGGCACTTCTGAGGCACATTTTCGGGCAATTTTAAGGGCCGTTTCAATCGCGAAACTATATGATAGACAAGGGAACCCCATGCAACCTTAACAACTCATGGATGTATAACCTAGCATAATTTTCTTCCCCGTATGTAGTCTTAACCAGTAGAATATGTGCTGATTTTGACATTCTAACAACCACAACACAAATGCAATCAAAACCCTTTCTAGTTTTTGGTAACCCAAACAAAAAATCCATATTAATTTCTTCCCGCTTCCAAGTAGGAATCTCTATGTCTTGGACTAGGCCACCTGGCCTCTGATGCTCGACTTTCACTTGTTGGCATTTATGGCATCCGGATACAAACTTAGCAATGTCCCTCTTCATACTATCCCACCAAAACACTTCCCTCAAATCTGCATACATCTTGGTAGAACCAGGGTGAATAGAATTAGAAGAATTATAAGCCTCATCTATAACCAACCTCCTCAAGTCATCAATATTAGACACACATAATCTACCTTGGTACCTAAAGTCACCATCTCACCCTTAGGAGAAAACCTCCACTTTGCCATTTCTCACCAATGCTTTTAGTTCTAACAAGGAGGGGTCAAGATTTTTCTTTGCTTTTACCTCATCAACCAAGGAATATTTTTGAACCATCAACAACCACAATACCACCATTATCAACCTCTTCCAACCTAAACCCCAATCTAGCCAACCGATGGTCCTCCCTAGCCACCTCTTTACCACCACCATCAACTTGAGCTAGGCTACTTGTAGACACCCAACTCAAAGCACTGACCACTACATGAGCCTTGCTAGGAGGATAATACACGCACACGTCATAGTCCTTAAAAAGCTCTAACCACCCTCTTTGCCACAAATTAAGATCCTTTGAATGAATATATATTTGAGACTCTTATGATCAGTAAACACATCCATAGGCACCCCATACCAACAATGACACCAAATTTTCAAAGCAAATACCACATCAGGAAATTCAAGATGATGGGTAGGGTAATCCTTTCCAACCACCTTAAGTTGTCTAGAACATATCACATTACCTTGTAACATCAAAACACCACCCAAACTAATTCTAGAGGCATAACCATATACAACAACCTTTCTAACCATTCCGGTAGAGCCAATATAGGGGTGGACCTAAGCTTAACCTTTAAGGTTTTAGAAACTCTATTCACACTTATCGATCCACTTGAATTAGCCTTACCCGGGGCCAACTAAGTCATAGGAGAAGCAATAGGAGAAAACCTATCCACAAACCTCCGGTAATATCAGCTACGTCCAAGACACCCCTAATATCTGATGGGGTCAACGAT
>DF357583.1:161634-173013 GCA_000787875.1 Solanum virginianum
ACTCTGGTTCTTACACGATGACCTACTTTGCTTTATTAGGGTCCACCTTAATGCCATCACCCGACACCACATGACCTAGGAAGGCAACCAATTACAACCAAAAACTCCCATTTCTCCTATTTAGCACCCAACATTCTTCCTTAAACTTTGTAGTAATACCCTCAAATGACTCACATGCTTCTCCTCATTCCCTAAGAAAAACCAATATTCCCCACCAAGGACCATCACAAGAATTACAAGGCAAGGTTTAAAGACTATATTCATGATACCTATAGATATAATCATCACACTAGCCAAATTAAAGACACTATTCCAAATTCAAGAATGCCAATAAGGACACTAATGACTCATCTACCACAAAAATTGCTTAATAGAAATAATTTATGTTCAACACCTCTAACTCTCACAAGATGAAAAATGCAACCTTTAAAGATCAATTGTGCCATAGTACAAGAAATGGATCCACCTCTTTTGCTACCACTATACAACCTTCCACTCAAAGACGGATTTAGTAGGGACTTGGAATCTAACTACATGGGTTCTACTATCTATGGAGACATAATAAGCATGCAACTAATCCATCCCAAGTATGACATCAAAATCAACTACATCAACTTTAACAAGCAACAAGGCAAGACCTAATAAAAATGAACATAGAACAATACCTATGAAGTTTGTACCAACAATATACTTAACAAAAGGGTAGACACCAAAGGTCCACATAACAACTCGAGATACATAAGAGGCCCACTAGAAACAAAAAGAATAATGAAAAAAATAGTGGCACACCGGACCTATCAATGTATGCACAACAATGTCAAAGGAAACATCGATATACCGGTAATAAGATCAGGCACCTCATCCCCTTCTTGAGCTCCTTGATCAACATGACCACCTTGATCTAAAGGTCGACCACCCGTACATCTTCTTCAAGTTTATTAACAATCAACTAGCTTGTGACCCATATTACTACATCCATAAAAAGTATTGGTCTTCCTCATGCATAGGCCACCATGGTTCTTTCCATACCTTTGACACTTGGGATTAGTCATCCCACCATCACCTCCTTTATTCTTATTATGTTTATAAGGGCAATTCTTCCTCTTATATCCCACTTCACCACTACCAAAACAAACATTGGTGTCCTTCAAGGATGGGCCACTATGAATCTTACCACATGTTGGACACATAACATCACCTTTATCTTTGGGACTTTGGAACTTTCCTTCAAAAGGGGTCTTCTTTGCCTCACTACCCCCTCTCTCACCATTTGAAGTCTTAGGAGCACTCACTTGTTGATTGAGTTGAGTCGTTAATTTTGTCACCGCTTTGGCTAATACCCATAGAGCATTTTGAACAATCACATTTGATATATCACCTTTCTTAGTACCTTGAGATATATCCTAAAATATAAAAGTTAGGGATTAGCAATAAGCCCTAGTAGACCTAACTCTATCGCATGACATAGATCATGAAGAAGTGAAACATTTTCTTGAATGCCTCAAAGTCTCCTATTCATAGTTTTGGCACACTTCACAACCATGAATAAGACTCTAATCGATGTGCTGTGTTGGATGCCAAAGATTTACCAACCTAGTGCTCTGATATCAAGTTTGTCAACACCCAAGCCTAGGGCTTAGACTTGATATGGTGAATGGGGAACCCAAAGTGACCCCAATCAAGCCTCTTAACAAATCATTACACATCATTGGTTGCGTAAGCAATAACAAAATAATAAGAGACAGTAAGAAAGGAAACATGAGGCTAATGGACATCTTTCATATCATAAAAATCAAAAGAGTCAAAGGGAGTGAAGGCTCATAGCATTAATACATAATATGTCCAACAATATATCTAAGCATAGAACATAGCGAGGGGCAAGACATACAACTGGCCTCACCCTCATAGTCAATAAAAAATATGCATCAAGAAAAGAGAGTCTTAATACATAGCATAAGAGAATAGATGTTGTCCCCAGAATGGAGGACTCACCAACTAGGTTGAGAGATATCATACTAGTCACATGGAGGAGGATGATCAACTGGGACTCTGGTTCTTACACGATGACCTCATATAGGTATAAAGTTTGTGTTAGTATGTTTGAATGCACTAAGTACGTAGGATGTAATGCAACAATTGATAAGCACCATAAACAAATTGCATAACATAGCCAATGAATAAGCATATAGCAATATGGCATATATGAATGATGCTTGAAGTAAAATCATGTTTATATAGAACATAAAACATTTGTAAGGAGAGGCCATTATTAATGAATAGCCAAGGCCTACCACCTCCTTGGAGATGTGAATGAGTTACAACCCCCACAATATGGTTGATGAGGTACAAACACCTTAATATGGTTGATGAGATACAAATCCCTTAACATGGTTATCAAGGTACAAACCCCTCGACATCATGGCATTGGCCTACCACCTTCTGAGCGAGGTGATCAAGGCACAAACCCCTCAACATGTTTCCACGGGCCTACCACATATGGTTGATGAGATACAAATCCCTTAACATGGTTATCAAGGTACAAACCCCTCGACATCATGGCATTGGCCTACCACCTTCTGAGCGAGGTGATCAAGGCACAAACCCCTCAACATGGTTCCACGGGCCTACCACCTCCCGAGCGAGGCGACTGATACCTATAGATATAATCATCACACTAGCCAAATTAAAGACACTATTCCAAATTCAAGAATGCCAATAAGGACACTAATGACTCATCTACCACAAGGTTCAAACCCCTCAATATGGTTACCCGAGTCTACAACCTCCTGAGTGAGGCTTGGTCAATTCCCAACACCGTAGAGATAATATCACATACATACATTTCTTTAATCATCATAAATTCTTTCAACTCATAAGACATGCATTGGGCCTTCAATCCTGAAGAAGTTATAACTGGATATTTTATCAAACACTTATCAGGTGTGTAGTGCTAGTATAAAACCATGCAATTCTAGAGTGGAATCATGGTAGAAAATTCAGTGTAAAACCCTTAATAAATACTTGGTAACACCGTTAAATAATATACATCAAAACCCTTCATCAAACCTCACAATATATCTTAGATTCATAGCTCAAAACATGCTAAAACAATCAAAATTTCATGAAAGCCCAACATAGTGAGCAGTGAAATTTATAATAAGTAAGACCCATGAGTAAATCAACTTTAAATCATGCAATTTAGGTAAAAAGGAAGCTTGGGCACCATGGGTGAAAGGACCAATTGGTTGAAACCCACATACCTTAGATTTGGAGAATTCCTTCATGAAGATTTTAATGGAGACTTGAAGCTTGATTGAAATCCTTAAGATCCAGAAGAGATTTGGACACTTGAATTTTGAGATGAAATATTGTAAGGGTTTGAGAGAGTATTTGGGAATATTTTGAATGATATAAGGATGAAATATAGTTAAGTATAGGTATTTTCATGCATGGGAACACTTAGACCCAAGAATCAAAAGTCTTGGACCAAGATTAGAAAAAAGTAAATGGAAAAAACACTATGGTGTGTCATGCCAGCAACGTGTAGTACTAATTGGAAATTGATTTTTGGGAAAATGAAATTACAATTTGTTTTCTCTAAAATCGGGGTTAGACCCATTTCCCACTAAATTTTTCCCCCTGATAAAGAATATGAAGATGAATTTTTAAAATAATGCATTCATTTTGAGATACATGAAAATTATGATTCTGGGCACTTTTGAAGCACCTTTTTAGGCACTTTTTGGGGTCATTCCATTACTCATCTTGTTTTACTCTTGAATTGCATGATTTTGAACAAGTATCATGAACCCACCATGTGTTTGATAAAATTACTTAACAATAATTCTCAAGTTATTGATGATCTATTAGATGATTTACAAGTCAAGTGACTTCATGATGATTAAAGGGTTTCAAGTATGTACTGAATTCATGAAAAGTATATATGATTTTACATGTATCAAGTTGAGCCATATTTCAAGATTTGTACCTCTTGTGAGCCATACATTTAAAGCAAGGGATCATGTATGATTATTATCTACTCTTATGTTCAAGTTAGGCTCACTAGTAGAGGTTAAGCATATGAAAGAGCTACTCATGTCATGTTATCATGTCTCTTACAAATTACTCTTGTTATTATTAATGTATGATTATTTCAAGTATTCCATGGGATTTGACTCAGTACTTATTGACGGTTCAGATGTGGGCTTATCTCAAGGGGTCCTTATATAAAGTCTTTATTCTCTAAACTATGTGCCAACATAGCATTATGAATTTTACCCTTGTATACTAGTAGATCCATCTAGTTCATTTTATCATATTTGGTTTACCTTAGCAAGTAGACCATACTTCGACGAGGGGTGTCACGCCCAGTCACATATACCGCGGGGGTGTCATGCTTGGAGTCTAAGTTGTAACTGCTTGGTCTATGTTAGTTGAGGTCTTTTCCAACAGATGTATAATATATTATGTAAGTGAAGTGTCTTACAAGAATTTTTTATTACATTCATTGATCATGTATGGTATATTGAGATTATATATCCATTTATTATGACTATGCATTTTGAATATATTGGCTTATGCCTTTGTTGCATTGCATCCCATATTGTAGTACATTCAGACATACTAATGTATACTATATGCCTACATGATATTATCATTTAGGGACTAGAGCACCTTTTGATCATCCTCCTCCACGTGGCTAGTTTGATTCTCCAAGAAAGCTTTTGTTGAGTCCTGAACTCTGAGGAAAATATCTATTTTATTTCATGTTATAATGAGACTTATTCCTTATGTTGGGTATGTGTTATTATGAGGGTGAGCTCGAGAAGTATCTTAGCTCCTGCTCCATTCTAAAGTAGAGATGTTGTTCAATACTAAATTTGTATATGCTTTCAATCTTGACTCTTCTTATGTTTTTTTAATTTATGATAGATTTTGTTTTGTCCTGCTTCCCTTTTTATACATGAATCTTGTTGAAGTTTATTTTACTTAAGGATATGTGCATGTTATAATCAAGAGGATTGTTTGGGTTGTTTTTGAACTTCCTATTCGTCGTGTCACATCTAAGTCCTAAGCTTGGGTCGTGACAAGCTTGGTATCAGAGCACTAGCTTATTAATGGTCCTTGAAAATCGAACACACCGTGTTAATTAGAGTCTTATTCATGATTGTGAAGTGCACTACAACTATGAACTGGAAGCTATGAGACATTTTAGAAACTGTTTCACTTCTTCATGAGCTATATCATGCTTTAGACGTAAAGATAAGGCTTTCCCCCTAACATATGCTTTTTTCTCTTCTAGATTATATCGCTACCAAGAGGGAGGCTAAGGAGAGCCCATACACCCAAGGAGCAACTAGCCCCTCCCTTTCCTCAAGCTCCTCAAGATGGAGCGGTAGCCCAAGATAAGTTCTAGGATGCCATCACAATATTCACACATGCTATGACCAACCAAATGAACTAAAGGGCCCAAGCCCCTTATAACCCTACTCCGGCCTCAAGGTTGAAGGATATCACAAGGATGAATCCCCTAGTATTTCATAGAGCCAAGGAAGAGAAAGATCCTCAAGAGTCATCGATAAAATGTATAAGGTGCTATCTATCATGGGTGTCAATTCAGAGGAGAAACTAAAATTAGTGGCCTACCAACTCAAGTGTGTGGCCTAAATTTGGTTTACTCAATGGAAATTTTAGATGAGAGATAATGATGCTATTCCTTGGGAGAAGTTCAAAGCCTCCTTCCTCAATAGGTTCTTTCCTATTGAGTTAAGAGAGGCTAAGATGATGGAGCTTATGAACCTTTAAAAAGGTTCCATGAGTGTGATGGAGTATGCCCTCAAGTTAAAAAAGCTTTCCAAGTAGGCTCCACAATTGGTTGTCGACCCTAGATCTAGAAGGAACAAATTTGTGTAAGGAGTGTTTGACTTGGTTAATGAAAAGTGTCATACAGCCATGCTAGTGAATGATATGGATTTGTCTCAGCTCATGACATATGCCAAACAACTTAAGGGGGAAAAGCTTAGAAAGAGAAGAAGTGGGAAGTCCAAGAGGACTCGATTTGGAGGTAGTTTCTAAGGGTCTAATGGTGGCTGATTTCATCAAGGTCACTAGTTCAAAGACCAAGGGTCCTCTAATTCTCCTAACAAAAGATTTGCTAATGATGGGGTGTCTAACCCAAGAATCCAAGGTGGCAATGGTGGGATGACCCATATAAGTGCCAAATGTTTGGGAGAAACCATGATGGTCTATGTTTGAAGAATTCTAATGCTTTCTTTGGTTATGGTGAGATGGGTCACAATGTTATTGATTTTTCTAGTGCTCCAAACAAGGGTAGAGATCATCATCTTCAAGGCCAAGTTGCTAATGAGGGTCAAAGGGCAAAGGGAGTCCAACAAGGGGTTGCTCCAAGGCAAAATAGATTCAATGCTCTGCAAAGAAGACAAGGAATGGATGAGGTGTCTGATATTGTTAACAATATGTTAAAGTTTTTTTTATTATGATGTGTATGCATTGATAGATCCAGGTTCCACTCTTTCTTTCATTACTCTTTTTATTGCCAATAAACTTCACGTGTGTCCCGAATTGTTATGTGAACCTTATGAAGTGTCTACCCCCATTGGTGAGTCCATTATTGCAAAAAGTATCTATAGAGATTTCCCCGTGTCCATGTTACATAAAGTCTTGACTTGTGATTTGTTGAACTTGATTTGGTGGATTTTGATATTATTCATGGGATGGATTGGTAATATGCATATCATGCTTCCATTGATTGTAGAACCTACAAGGTTAGGTTCCAATTCCCTAATGAGCCTGTCCTTGAGTGGGAAAGTTGTAATGTGTTGGTGAAAGGTAGATTTATTTCTTCTCTTAAAGCCCAAAAGTTTATTTCTAAAGGTTGCATTTATCACCTTGTAAGGGTTAGGGATATTGATTCTAAATTCCTTCCTATTAAGTCAGTTCTGGTGGTCAATGAGTTTCTTGATGTCTTCCCAAAGAGCTTCCTGGTGTTCCTCTCGAAAAGGAAATAGACTTTGGTATAGACCTCTTTCCCAATACACAACCCATTTCCATTCTCCCTTACCATATGGCCTCGGTAGAGTTGAAGGAGTTGACGGATCAGCTGAGGGATTTGTTTAAGAAGGGTTTCATAAGGCCTAGCAAGTCACCTTTAGGTTCACTAGTATTGTTTATAAGGAAAAGGATGGTTCCCTTAGAATGCACATCAATTACCGACAACTCAATAGAGTCACTATAAAGAAAGTACCCTTTACCAAGGATTGATGACCTTTTTGATCAACTACAAGGGGCTAGTCACTTTTCTATGATTGATCTTCGATCCATATACCACCAAGTGAGAGTGAGGGAGTGTAATATTCTCAAGATGGCTTTTTGGAATAGGTATAGGAACTTTGAATTTGTTGTAATGTCTTTTGGCTTGACTAATGCAACAACAACAACAACATACCTAGTAAAATTCCATAAGTAGGGTCTGGGAAGGGTAGAATGTACACAGACCTTACCACTACCTTATAGAGGTAGAGAGGTTGTTTCCTAGGAACCCTCGTCTAAAAAACCCATAAATAGAATAAACTATATATGACAAAAAGTAATAAAAAGGGGAAAAGCAAGAAGAAAAAGAAAAAAATAATAAAAAAAGTTAAAATCTTTAACACATAAGAAACAAATAATGACACACATATTATAGAACACTACTATTCCTCTACCCTACTTAACCTCATGACTAGGTAACCAGCTAACCCTACCAACCAATTAGCCTACTACTTTAATATGTGACCAACCTCTCACACCTACTAACAGGAGCATTGGTACTCCTTCTCTGCACATGTCCAAACCATCGCAATCGCAAGCTGCCCCAATATGATGTGTGACATCATTGTCGATATCGCTACTATTTTGGATGATGGACCCCAGATACTTAAAGTTTTCCCTCTTGGGGATAGGTTGAGTGGAAAGCCTCACATCAAAATTTGCTTCATCCTTCTCAACACTAAATTTGCACTCTAAGTATTCAGTTTTGGTCCTGCTCAACTTGAATTCTTTGGATTCGAAGCCATGTCTCCAGGCCTCCAACCTATTATTAACTTTAGTCCGCATCTCATCAATCAATACTATGTCATCTGCAAGTAGCATACACTATGGTACCTCCTCTTGGATAGATTGCATTAGCTCATTCATCACCAAGGAAAACAAGAAAGGGCTCAACACTGAACCTTGATGGTGTCCCATCTCAACAGAAAAATACTCTGAGTTTCCTCCTAAAGTTCTTACTCGAGTCTTGGCTCCATCGTACATGTTCTTTATCACCCTAATATATGCTATTAGGACACCTTTTACGTCTAGACACCTGCATAAGACATCCCTTGGGACTTTGTCATATGCCTTCTCTAGATTAATGAACACCATATGAAGGTCCTTCTTTCTTTCCCTATATTTCTCCACTAACCTCCGAACATTGGCTTGACTAATATACTGACTATATTAATGGATCTCATGAATAGGGTGTTTAAACCCTCCCTTGATATATTTGTGGTGGTCTTTATTGATGATTTATTCCCCAAGTGAGGAAGAACATGTGAATCAGTTGAGAGTGGTGTTACAAATTTTAAGGAATCAGAGGTTCTTTGCTAAATATTAAAAGGGTGAATTTTGGTTGAAAAAGGTTGCTTTTCTAGGGTATGTGTGATTTGATATCAAAATACAAAACATTTGATACCTAAAATAAAGGATTTTGTGAGTTCTTAATGCAACTTTTTATGGTTTTTATGTGTTTTTATGTTTTTCTTGCAGAAATCTTAGGATGGCATCATTTTGAAGAAAAGTCGCAGATTTTGCTGAATCACAGGACATACGAGCTCACTTACCAGTTGTAGCCCAAGCTACAAGTCATACAGCGTGTCTTATCAAGAAACAGAGACAAAAAGGTCAGACATCACCTAAGTGGAGGTCACCCCTATGAGGCCATCCTACAAGTTATAAGTCTCACTAACTATAAATAATATGGTTGGACTCGTAGCAAGAAATAGAGTGCCAAAATGTCGGACCAAAAATTAAAGGTCGCGACTATGAGATGAGCATACGAGTAATAGCCCAAGCTATGACTCGTACCAGTGGGTCATACCAGTTAAGCTAGCTATCTTTTCTGTGTAATTTCTAGGGATAATTTAGAAACACTATATATAGTTTAAGTTAGGATATTATTAAAAATAATTTGAACCAGAGAAGTTTTTATCACCTTTGAACATTCTCTCAAGAAAACTCTTAGGTTTGTAGCTTAGATTATCTTTTTCTCTTGGAAAACCCAATTTTGGGGATTATAAATCTTGCTTTGTGCTCATCATCAATCAATTAAGTTGTTGATTTTCAAATTGTGATGTCTTTAATGTTCATTGCCTTGGGTAAAATTCTCAATCATGTCATTTATTTACATTTTTTCTTGTTTTACCTTAGCCACGAGTAGCTAAGCACCCACAACTCAGGGATATGGAAACCATGGGTATTTATCTTTAGATAATATAGGTTTATTGCATTTCTATGATTGGGGTTATGCATGTATTATCTATTTCTCTTCATGTTGATTGTTGTTTCGTGGTGGTCAACACCAAATCCCGCCTACGAGCATGATACCCGACCATGGTAGTGATGAATAGCATAACAGAAAAAGATGATAGGATTCAATTATTGTATTCTCATCTAACCAACCAAACCTGAACAAGGGGAGGTTGACTGGGTCAATAGGTAAAGATTAGTTGGCATGCCATGGTAGCGGACCAAGCGCTATGGTGAAATTTGACCTTCACCTTCACAAGAGGGCTATAAGAACCTAAATTATTGTCCTACATATGAGTCTCCAATTATAGTTATACTATCTAGGGTAACCGAGTTAACGAACCATTTGTTTTTGGATCTCAAAGCCCCCTCCCCATTTAGAGGTTTTAGTTATTTATGCTTGAAATGATTAGTAGTAAAATCTTATATTCAAGCCCCGTATTCCCTGTGAATTTCATCCTAACCTACAGTTAAGTTAACTGCTACCAGCGACCACTTTCTTATTGGAGCGTGAACATCATAAGAAATTATGGCGTTGTTGTCCGGGAATACGACTAGGTTTTGACTTGAATTCACTATAAATTAGTTTTAGTGTCAATTTCTAGAGTCTAATGTATTTTACTTTTGTTTTTGTTTTTTTGTTTGATTTTACTTGGAGGGTGTACTAGGTCATATGAACAACACAAAGAGCCAAGGCAATCCTTTAGCTTCAATCAATTTGGAGATCCATCAACTCGTTAGAAGAATGTCTCAAGTGAATGAGGACATTGAGGTTGAGGAGGACATGAATATGAATGAGGATATGGGAAGAGAGGAGAATCCACTGCTAAGGGGTAACAAGCCACAACTTAGGGACTTCAATGAAAATGCATATAGATGGAATCAATATCAATTAAACCCTATGGCCATGTACGTTACATGTACAATAGTACTGCCTCCTTTGTCGGCAGATACTAAGATCATTGTATCGAGTGGGTTGCTCCAAATGCTCTAAAACCGTCGATTATTCATAGGGCTACCTTTGGAGGATCCCCACTTTCATCTCAAAAATGTGTGTTTGTTTGAAAGAGTGTCATAGGGACACAAAATATTTCTCTTGATAACGTTGTTTTAAGAGTGTTTCCACTATCATTGACTGGCAATGCAGTGGTGTGGTTGTCTGAGCTTCCTCCGGGTACCATATCAAGTTGGGCTGCGCTTTAGAGAGTATTCCTTGAAAGATATTTCCCAAGATCTAAGAAGTTGAAGCTCAAGGATCAAATCAAAAACTTTGAGCAATTGTCGGGTGACTCTATTAGAATTACATGGGAGAGATTTATTAAATGCTTAAGGATGATCCCTAATCATAAGATTATTTATTATGCTTTGGTTGAGATTTTCTATTTGGCACTTGATAAGAATAGTCAAGCTTGTGCTAAAACCATCATGGGAGGCATGTTCCTTGACCAACCTTTTGCATTAATAGCCACAAGGATAGAGCAAATGGTTAAAACCAATAGAGCATGGGTTCAACGAGATCGTGCTGCAACAAAGATTTTTGTGTAGTCAATGCCAACAATGAGTAAGTAAAGGTAAACGAAGAGATCATGGAGTAACTTGCGCAACTTCACACAAGTATGGATATTGTTTTGATGCAAAACCAAGCAAGTGTCAAAGTAGTGACTCACCATCCTTCGAAGGCTCCCACCTATGACGATCCATTCTTTGATGAAGATGCATGTTTTGTAAGCAACCAAGTAGCAGGTTTTCGAATCAACCCCCAAATGTCCAATTCACACTATTAGAGGTAAGGTTTCAGAAATCAAGGTCGGA
>DF357583.1:173043-184691 GCA_000787875.1 Solanum virginianum
CGGAACTTCAACCGTGATGGTGCATATAGACACAACTAGGGTGCATATTATGAAAGAGAGAGAGTGCTAGATATCGAATAGGAAAGAAGAAAGGGCTATAGGAATGGTCCTTATGTGCTACCTCACAACCGTGATGTCAGGTCAAGTAACTCTAGGATCGAAAAGATATTTGACAAGTTGTTGAAAATGGTCGAATACCAAGATGAGACTTTAAAAGGAATGAAAGTAGATATTTTATGGATTAATCAATAAATAGAGTCTCACTCGGTGGCGATTAAGCAACTCGAACAACAATTTGGGCAAGATTCTTCGCAATTGAACTAATGTGAAAAAGGGAACCTTACCAAGCAATATGGTTCAAAATCCTAAAAATGAAGGGCATTGCATGGTAGTCATGACTCGGATTGGCAAAAGCACCATAGACCCCCTCTATACCAGTGATTATGGATGAAGTTGATGAGAAGGGTCTTGGTGGTGAAGACGTGGTTGAGGGAGAAGATTCAGAGATTGTTGGGATTTAATAAGAAGAGGTAAGGGAGCATGAAAAATTGAATTCAATTCTAAAACCTCCTCCTCCTTTCCCTCAAAGGCTTATGAAAAAGGAAGAGGAGGGTAAATTCAAACACTTCCTCTCAATGTTGAAGAAACACTCTATCAACATTCCCTTTCTGGAAGCATTGTAGAAGATGCTTGGGTATCCTAAGTATATGAAGGATTTGGTTACCAAGAAATGCACTTTGAGCCAAGAGTTCTCATAAGAGCTCCAACAATATAGTGCGATAATGACCAAATGCCTTATTCAAAAATGAGAGGTCCCCGGTGCATTCACAATCCCTTGCACCATTGGTGATGTTGAGTTTGCAAGAGCATTGTGTGACTTAGGAGCGAGCATCAATCTAATGCCTCTTATTGTATTCAAAAAGTTTGGCCATGGCACTCTACCCTGACAAGAATGAGATTGCCCATGGCAGATCGAACCATTAAAAAGCCAGAGGAAATCCTTCTTGATGTACTTTTTAAAGTCAATAACTTTATCTTTTCTGTGGACTTTGTGATCTTTTATTATGAGGTTAATTTTGAGGTGCCCATCATCTTGGATAACCATTTCTGGCCATTGGGAGACCCTTAGTAGATATGGATTCGGGTCAACTTCAGTTTAGGGTAAATGATTCAGAGATCATATTCAATATCCGCCAGTCCATGAAACACCTGGAAGAGTTCAAGAGTGAGGTGTGGACCCTTGATGATTATTGAAGAAGGACGATGATGAAGTCAAGCCACGACATTAAACAAGGTGCTTTTTGGGAGGCAACCCAAGATTATTTGATAATTATTTGTCTTTTCTAAGTGTGCTTGATTATTCAAATTTTAGATAGTGTGGTGTTTGTTTGTTTCAAGTTTGAAGACATTGATGAAGTTATAATATTCTGAAGGTCATTGTGCTTTTGAGACATTGGTTTGTAGGTGGAAATTGAAGAACTAAAAAAATAAGAAAATGGCAATAGGAGCAGCTTCTGCGAGTAGGTCTATGAGTCGTAGTCATCACTACCACTTGTTGTCATTCCTTATGGAGGGAATCAGTGTGTATCAAAAATTGGCACACATACTACGACCCAACCTTATGATTCTTAGTGTCTCCTACGTGTTGTAAATGGGGTTCGTAGTGTTCAGGTATGCAATTTTAAATTTTTGCAAGTGGTGTGTCTACTACGAGACCAAGACTTACGAGTCGTAGGATACCCTATGACTTGTAATTAGGGTCTCGTAGCCCTGATCTACAGCTTTAAGAAAACACTAACATGGTTTTATTTAAAAGGGGGTCAAAATAAAATTTGATCTCCAAAATTCAATTCCCAATCCCTAAAGCGGCGAAAAATACCTAATCACTTTTTCAATCAAAACCCTAGTTATCCACGTCATTTTTTGGCCACGATTCTGAGAAGGACACTATTTCCTAAGGTTTCAGCTTGTTTTTCTATCTATAGTACATTGGTTCAATTCTTCTACCATTTGGTAATCTTCTTAGTTAATCCTAATAAACTATGGTAGTGAGTTATGCTATAGATGATTGTGTATATGTTTAACCATGAATTTTCAAGCACATTTGATGATATTTTGATATAAACTTAAAAACCTAGGGTTGGTGTGCTTTGAAGGATTTTGTTATGAATTGAACCTTGTTATGAGTGGGTGGTTGTGATTGTGTAAATGCTTGATCCCTTGAGTGTAGTGCTTATTTGTTGCCTAAGCATTAAGTAAATTATTTTTTGAGTGGGAATTTGGTTAGTGTGGGTGTGTTTTATACGCCATAGATTGTTGAACTTGATTGGAATCACCTAAATGGCACCTGTACCTCAGTGGCATGGTTTGGTTGATAGAAAGTGCTAGTTTAGATAGGAAAGTGCTAGTTTAGATAGGAAAGTGCTCTTGGTTTTTTTATGTGAGTTTGGATTACATTCGATTATTAGGGATGCTGGTTGCTTTACCTTTCTAATGTCATTTTGGGACTACCTATGTGTCTATTATATCGTATTGCTCTTTTAAGTGTAGATTCCTAAGTTTGTGTCTTGTTCGAGCTTGTTGTGAGAAAGTGTTAGACACTACTGGTGTACCTGTTTCCAGCTATAAGGCGCTCCTACGACTCGTAGTATCCCCTAGGAGTCATAGTGATTTGTTGTAGCAAGCATCAATCTCCAGTTGGTTCTTCATGTTTCTTATACGAGACATACTTATGACTAGCAATGCCCATTACAACTCATAGTGAATGTCTCGTAATCCTGACTATATATTTGAAAATGTCTCTAGAAATGGGCACGAGACTGGACTATGACTCATAGGCTCCACTACAAGTCATAATTGCTCCACGTATCTGAGTTCAAACTTTATTTTTTCTCAAAATTTTCTTTACTACGAGGCTAGTGTACGACTCATAGGTCATCCTATGAGTCGTAACTGTACTCATACCTACAGACCTGCAATTGCATCAGAGATTTTTGTCTTCTATTTTATGTTGTTTCTATGTCTTAGTGTTTGCATTTCTTGTTCTGTGTTATGTTACTCGTTTAATCAAACATCTTAATGCTCATATTAGTCATATGGCTGTTTTGTATATATAATGCCTCCAAAGGACAAATGAACAATCCAATCATTTCAATGGAGGTTGATTGACAAATCTTCTGAGGCAAAGAGATCTGAAGGGTCTCTAGAAGTTCACAGGGTTAGAGTAGACCCCGAAGCTAATAGACCTTAGACTCAGGCACTTGTAGCACAGATTCCCATAGAAGTCAGCAGTTCTCCAAGTCTAAAGAGGAGAAACAATAGGGTAATGGAAACGAGTATGATAACAGCCTACTGCAGATGAACGCCACACACTTAAGATTAGAGTAAGAATCTAAGAGCACCTCCTAGACCTGATAGGATGAAGTCCTGTCACATCTCCTAGCTGACCACAGATGGTGTGTCCCGAGTATGAAGGAGATATATAACAAGGGATTAGAGCCCAAGGAATAGGGCAAACTGGTGCAATAATTTCATGAAAAGTCTAGAGTGAAAGACTTGGGGTTGGATTAAGTGCTAGGATTGGATGAAGAGTTAGACAAACATTAGGCTACGATGGACCACATAGCAGCTAGGCATGTATGCCCCTTTCGTAGTTCATGAGTTTTATGTGATGTATCTTGCTACACTCCACCAAGGGTTATCAAAGAATGAGAAACCGATCGAGCAGCAGAGGTTATAGGTGGTGCAAGTTCGGGGTAGAAGGGTTCCTATTTCGGAGGAGACCATTTCACGGATCTAGTTTTGGTCCAATTATAGAGTGCCTTAGTGTACCATAGAATATGATGAGCGTATTGATAAGATGAGAAGAATGGTAACTGGGAAGGACATTGGGGCCAGGATAGAACTTCTAAGATAGATTGCTAGCCAGATTTGTGAGGTGGGCTTCAAGCCGATGTGGGTTACTAACCACGCCGATCCCATTGTTATAGCTCACCTCTCTTTCTAGACCAAGTTTTGGTTGTCTATTATCCTTTAGCATATCTGGCCCACTTTTATGGATAATATGGTCACCTTGGAGCAGGCTATGTTACTAGCCAGCATCTTGCTGGTTATGAGATAGACTGGGCCCGGATCATCTTGGAGCAGATCCATGAGGCAGCCATTCGGACGAACACCTTAGTCATATTTCCTATTTTAATTCATCATTTGTGTAGTGCAGTGGGTGTTGCTCTTAACCCCCATATGGACCAGTACATAGAGGCTACATGCATGATGGGTCCTAGCATGATAAAGGCTGATGAGAACTCGGTGGCCTTACCACAAGCAGCCCCTCCTATTCCAATTCCATTCCCAGTGGAGCCTCAGACATAGAATGCACCTCCACCTACTACCAACACCACTCTAGCAGCTACAAAGCCCATGCATGCTATGAAGATTGAGTCTATGCCATCCTCTAGTACTCCAGCACTAGAAGCAGCTACATTATAGGTTGATTTTCTTACTTCTGTTGTTGCTTTTCAGGCATTATTGCGTAGGGTGGCTACGGCAAAGTCCAGAGTTCTGGCTCTATCTACAAAGGTCAGACCTTGGGTTGACCAGACCTTACGGGACTCATAGGAGAGGATGAAGGCATTCACCCCCTATCTAGTTGAAGAAGGAGTTTGATCGGTGGATGCCCCAGTAGATGCTTTCTAGGTGAGAGTCCAGTGGAGACTTGAGGGTGCTAGGCCTACTAACACGAGTGCAGTGACTGAGGAGTTGGCCAAGTTTAAGGCTTAGTTATTACAAATATTGGCAACTCTTGTTATAGTCCCGGAGGTGGCATCGGCAGGCGATAAGGCATTTGATTAGCTAGGTAACCGTCTCTACGTCCATGGGAAGAGATGATAATCCAAATCTGACTCAAAAGACACTAAGATTGGAGGAGGAGCCCATACCTGAGGCAGTGGTGCAAGAGTTGTTATTGTTGGTGGCTATTCAGAGAGATTGGGAACAACACACCCCACGTAGAGAGGGTAGCTCAAGTGCTGCTGCAGAGGATATAGTTCCCAAGACCCCACAGACCAGCCAGAGACTAGTGGTTGATGCACCATGAAGCTTGACTTTTTTTGACCCCAGTTCTTATTTGGTCATTTTGGATACTTTGTTCTATTATTAGACAATCTTTTTATGATGTTGGTTTTTGGATGTGTTTAAATATTTTTATGTGGATGTTGTTTTTCCTTATATTGTGGATGCAAGTTTTTGGTTTTTAATATATGTATACATATATATATATATATATATATCTTTCTATGTTATCATGTTTGTTTTCGTTCTCATCTTTACTTTGAGGACAAAGTATCCTATTTTATTGGGGTGTGGAAATTTATGGATTAAGGTAAAGTCTGAAATACCCTCGAATCCATAACTTCCCTTATTTTTGATCCCAAGGTTTACTTGCGATTATTCTTTTTCGTTGTGGATGCTTACTTTTCTATTGAATTGTCAGTTTTAGGTAGTGTAGATCATGTGTAAATTTATAGTAGTGTTATCTGTTGGCATATGCAACATCTTTAGATACTTTTTATGATTTTGATGAAAAATTAGGTACTCTCAAAATTTTTGATATTGTGATTATTTATGCATTCATGCATTTTGAGTGTTTGGCAATGTTTGTTCTGATAATGTGAAGGTATGTTGAGGCTTAAAGCATGATCTATGAGTATATACTGGATTGTGGGTGCAATGCCATATTGTTGTGACCTTATTTTGTTGCATTCATGCATCTTGTATGGACTCAGAACTTGCCTTAATACTCTAAGATAGGTTTGGTCACATGGTTGATGTGGAAAGGATCTTAGGCTTTTGTTCTTTGAGTGAACCTACTTTTAGCCTAAGTGACCTACCTAATACGTGAATGAATCCATTCTTCCAAAATTTTAAGCTTCAGACATCTGCTAAGTGGATGTCACCTATACAAGGCAATCCTACGAGTCGTAAGACTCACTACAACTTGTACGGGTAAACTCATAGCAGGAAATAGAGAGCCCAAATGTTTGACCAAAAACTAAAGGCCGAGGCTACAAGAGGAGCATATGAGTCATAGCCCAAGCAACGACTCATACCAATTGAGTCCAAGATGCCAAGAACCTTATATAAGACCTCGATAACGATTCATAGGATATCCTATGAGTCATCACTACAAGGTGTACCAGCGGCCAACTGTCTTTTCTGTGAAACTTCTCGGGTTATTTTTGAAACACTATATATAGTTTAAGTTAGGGTTTATTAAAATGAAAAAATTTGAACCAGAGAAGTTTTTATCACCTTTGAACATTCTCTCATGAAAACTCTTAGGTTTGTAGCTTAGATTATCTTTTTCTCTTGGAAAACCCAATTTTGGGGATTTTAAATCTTGCTTTGTGCTCATCATCAATCTATTAAGCTTTTGGCTTTCAAATTGTGGTGTCTTTAATCTTCATTGCCTTTGGTAAAATTTTCAATCATGTCATTTATTTACATTTTTGCTTGTTTGACCTTAGCCATGAGTAGCTAAGCGCACCCACAACTTAGGGTTGTGGGAACCATGGGTGTTTAACTTGAGATAACGTAGGTTAATTGCATTTCTATGATTGGGGTTTTGCATGTATTATCTATTTCTCTTCATGTTGATTATTGTTTCATGGTGGCAAACACCAAACCCCACTTACTAGCATGATACCCGACCATGGTAGTGACGAATAGCATAAAGGAAATAGATGATATGATTCGATTGAAGTATTCTCGTCTAATCAACCAAACCTGACCAAGGAGTGGTTAACTAGGACAATATGTAACGGTTAGTTGCTATGCCACGGTAGCTGACCAAGTGCCATGGTGAAACTCTACCTTCACCTTCAGAAGAGGGCTGGAAGAACCTAAGTTATCATCCTGCATGTGAGTCTCCAATTGTAGTTATGCTATTTAGGGTAATCGAGTTAACGAACTATGGGGAAAACAATTCCCAAGTTATCCCTAAAATTGAGTGTTTTCCTTTATCATAGTATAGTATTAATTTTCCTTTTGTTTTTGGATATCAACCCCCCCCCATTTAGAGGTTTTAGTTATTTATGCTTGAAAAGATTAGTAGAGAAGTATTGTAGTCAAGCCCCATATTCCTTATGGATTCGATCATAACCTACCGTTAGGTTAATTACTGACAGCAACAACTTTCTTATTAGAGCATGAACATCATCAATATGGTGTCGGGTGATAGCATTAGGGTGAATCCTAAGTAGACCGAGGTGATAAGAAATTGGCGAAGATCCTTGACTCTGATAGATATTAGGAGTTTCTTAGATTTGGCTGTATATTACCGGAGGTTTGTGAATGGATTCTCTTCTATTTCTTCCCATATGACAAAGTAACCCTAAAGAAGGCAAAATTTGTTTGGACCGATGAATATGAAAAGAGTTTTCAAACTTTGAAAGACAAGCTTATCTCCGCTCCTATCTTAGCTCTACTGAAAGGGTTATAAAGGTTTGTGGTTTATTGTGATGCCTCAAGAATTGGTTTGGGGTATGTTTTGATGCAAAATGATAAGGTTATAGTATATACTTCTAGAAAACTTAAGGTGCATGAGTGAAATTATCCCACCTATGATCTTGAATTGGCGACCATGGTGTTTGCTTTGAAAATTTAGCATCACTATTCATATGGGGTTCATATTGATATGTTTACCGACCACAAAAGTCTCCAATATGTGTTCACACAAAAAGATCTCAACTTGAGACAAAGGAGGTGGTTAGAACTCCTTAAGGATTATGACATGTGTGCACACTACCATCCCCCCAAACCAAATGTTATGGCCAATGCTCTAAGTAGAGTGTCCATAGGTAGCCTAGCGCATATTGATGTTGGTAACAAGGAGGTGGCCAGAGAAGTTCACCGGTTGGCTAGGCTGGGAGTTAGGTTGAATGAAGTTGAAAATAGCAGTATAGTGGTTGTTGATGGTTCAAAACCCTCTTTAATTGTAGGAAGTCAAGTCAAAACAAGACCTTAACCCCACCTTGCTAGAATTGAAGGCCTTGGTAAAGAATGATAAAGGGGAGGTTTGCTCCCAAGGGGGAGATAGTACCCCTAGGTACCAAGGTATGTTATGTGTGCTTAATGTTAAAGACTTGAGAGAAGTTGATTTTGAAGGAGGCCCATAATTCATCTTATTCTATTCAACCCAATTCCACAAAGATATATAGAGACTTGAGAGAGGTGTATTGATGGGTGGTTTGATGTGGGGGAGATGACTTTGTTAATTCTAGATTTGGTTATGGAAGCTTTGGAGAAGGTGAGGTTGATAAGGGAAAGATTGAAGACGACCCTAAGTAGATAAAAGTCATATTCGAATGGGAGGAGGAAAGGTCTTGAATTTAAGGTTGGTGATTGGGTTTACTTGAAGATCTCACCTATGAAGGGTATGGTCAGTTTTGGCAAGAAAGGTAAATTGAGCCCAAGGTTTGTAGGACCTTATAGAATTTTGAGGAGAGTTGGTAAGGTTGCATAGATATGGTTCATCCGGTCTTCCATGTGTCTATGTTGAGGAGCTATGTTAGTGACCCAAATGCTATAGTGCACTTAGAGGTTGTGGGTGTTCGAAAGTGCCACATAGGAAGCCGAGGCGGACATGAAAAAGCGATACCCATATCTCTTCCACTCTACTCAAGCCGAAGGTAATAATTTAATTCCCCTATATGCTTTCAAGTTTTAAGTTTCAGCCCTCATGCCATTTTACATGCATTCATGTTCTATGGTAACAAGTTTATAGTGATTTTTGACATTCATGTTGAGATTTTTGAAAAATGATGTTTAACTGCATTTATTGCATTCATGTCGGGCTGAAATCATCATAATTATTTCTCTTATGCATATTTCTTTGACGTTCGGGGACGAATGTTCCCAAGGGGAGATATTGAAACGGCCCTCATATGCTTCATAAAGTCCCATAATCATAATTTCCATAAATCTCAAAATCTATGTGTGATTTTGAAAATCCAACTTCATATTCTTGATCAGGGGGAAAAATTTAGTGGGAAATGGGTATAAATTGGATTGTAGAAGACTCGTAGTAAAAAATAATTTTCGCTAATTTTTTATTTCTAGTTTGTATTCGCAACTAGGCCGTGGCGCGGACTGGGCACGGATCAATGCAAAATTGCCTTGTGATGAGTCTTCGTCATGGACCAGTGTAAGTTTTTCCTTGATTTTTCTATTTTGGCCAAGGGCATTGGGGTCATAGCCCCATGCCCATTTAAAAGTGAAATCTCTCATATTTAGCCATTTTTCAACTTTATATCTCACAAAACCCTCTCAAAAACCTCTCCAAGATATTACCAAATATCTCATTCAAATTCAAGGATTTCAAGCTTAATTTTGGAACTGAAGGATTCAATCCAAGCTTCAAGTTTCCTTCAAGCTCATCTCAATAAAACCCAAGTTTAAGGTATGTAGGTTTTATCCATTGGGTCCTTTCACCCATGGAGCCCAATCATTTTTCAAAAATTGTATTATTTCAAATTGTGTTACTTATGAGTATCTCTTTTTATGAAATATGAGCATGAGTTATGTTGGGGTTTTACCATATATTGTTGATTATGCATGAATATCTATTTTAAACTTATACTATGAGTTGATCTTTGTCTATTGAGATTATGCATGATTTGAGCTATGAAAGCTATGAACTATGATGAACTTTTGAGATGGATTTCATAATACCCATTTTGGGGTTTTACTACAATGTTGGTGGGTTGATTTTGAATTGATTTACTCATCTTGTTATACTCTTGAGTTTCATGATTTTGAATTAAGTATCATATGCCCACCAAGTGTTTGATGAAATGAGATGACAAGAATTCTCAAGTTATTAACATGATTTACAAGTCAAGTGATTTCAAGATGATTATGGGCTTTCAAGCATGTATTAAATTCATGAAATTATCTATGATTTAACAAGTTACAAGTTCAGCCCTATTTTATGATTTCTACTTCTTGTGAACTATTCATGTTAAAGCAAGGGTTCATGTATGATTATTTACTCTCGTGTTCACATTAGACTCACTAATAGAGGTCAAGTATGTTCAAGAGCTACTCATTTCATGTTTCCATGTTTCTTACAAACTATACAAGGTATAATTGTTTCAAGTATTCTGTGGGATTAGACTTAGCACCGATTGAGTCTTAAGATAGGGGCTCGACTCAAGGGGTCCTTTAAAGTCTTTAGTCTCTAAACTATGTGTCACTATAGGATTATGATTATTACCCTTACTATATTAGTGGGTCTATATACTTCATATTATCATGTTTGGTTTACCTTGGCAAGTAGACCACACCTAGCTGGGGGGTATCATGCCAATCCACCTGACCGATGGGGTGTCATACCTTTGATTCCAAGTTGTAGCTACTTGGTCTATGTCAGTTAAGGTCTCCTCCCACACATGTGATATATATTACATAGGTTTAATGATATACAAGCATGTTTTATTATAGGCATTGGTCATGCATGCCATATTGGGATTATATATCTATTGATTATGATTATACATTTTGAATATATTGGCTTATGTCTTTATTATATTGCATCCCGCATACTTAGTACTTTTAAACGTACTAACACATACTCTATGCCTACATAATGTCACCATGTAGGAACCGTAGCTCCTTTTGATCATCCCCCTCCACGTGGCTAGTTCGGTTCTCAGAGAAAGCTTTAGTGAATCCTCAATTCCAAGGAAAATATCTACTTATTTCATTTTATGTTGAGCCAATGGAGGCACTCATCATTCAATCAGCCTCATAGAGTCCCTCATTATCTCATCAATCAACATCTCAATCAATAACTCATGGTTTAGAACAATCATTAGGGAACAATCAAATAGACAAATCATTAGAGTTATGGAGACTCTTAGGACTATCAAGTTCTATCAACTCATCATCATTCTCACATCTCCATGACAATAACAATCAATATTCTCAATCAAAGCTCTAGGCTCAATCCCTATCTTCATTCATGCATGCTTTCGAAAGTTAACATATAGGGTTTATGCAATATCTCTTGATAAGTAATCACTTCAAGAAAATAAATTTATGATGATCATCAACATATGAAAATACATGAAATAAATATAATTTTTCAAGAAAACCCATCAAGAATCATGTATGTAGACTCTTTAGACTTTCAACTCTTCTATGACCATCTATAGGGCACATAAGAGAATAATCTTATGCTTTTAGTTTAGCCTTACATACCTAGCTTGAAGCTATCAACAATCAACTTCAAGAATTTTCCTTCGAATTTTCCAATCTATGCTTACCCCTTCTTTTTTCTCAAGCCCTAACTTTGTCCAAGACTTTGAAAGGACTTAAAATGGGATGTATGATCCTTTTTATGCTCAAAATGACCTACTTTGATTGTGTATTAAGTTTAGGAGCGGATGAAAATTGTCCGGAATGTCCCTCACAAATTTAAGAAAAAATTTCAACTCTGAATAGCCAGTCCGCGACACGGACTGGGTGCTTTTCCAAAAATTTTTTGAACAAGTTTTCTAGTCCCTTAAAAAAACTGAAAAAAGTGCAAGTCTGCTGTAGAGGCGCTATGCGCCTCTGTCACGCATAGACACTGCTTTTTGTTTTCCGAT
>DF357583.1:184796-206093 GCA_000787875.1 Solanum virginianum
GTGGTATCTTTCATACTGATTGCATATCTAGTCTCGGATTTGAAAACTGAACATGGGAAGATGCATTACATGCATACTTCTACGCATAACTGAACGTTTCCATAAAACTCCAAAATCAATCGCACAAATGAATCGAATGTGTCTCTGAGCAACTATTGAAAGAGATAAAATGATAATTCTAAAAAATTGTAAAATGACCTTCAGGGTAACAGTTATTTCTTAGATAATTATACAATTGATATCATTCAGCTGAAAATGTTTCATAGGAACACGTGGCAAGTCTAATTTTTGTAAGTTTTAGTTTTTATGTCACATCATAATATAATTGAATATAGATGCAAGTAACCTTTTTGTAATAGACTCATGTCGAGGGGTGTTGAACCCAAATGGGCGGGGTGGGTTGAAATTAAGAATTTTAAAATGGGTTGAAATAGAAATTGGATTTGGTTATAACCCGCTCAAATTAACTTTGGGCTAAAATGGGTTGGGCTCAAATGGGCTAAAATTTGAGTTGGTTCATGAACCACACAATTTGACTCACCCAGTCTCAATAATTTTAACATGTTATTATTTCCTTTTTATAATCACAATTTGAATTCAAACTCAAGAAAATAAAAATAAAAAGTTACAAATGGATAGATAAATCATAGAAAATATAACATAGATTGAAAACATACATTACATCAATGCAATTAAAGACCATTCGAATAAGTTAAAATTGGAAACTAAATTGAGCTCAATTATGTCACGTCCCGGGAGGCTATCTTAGATGTGGCTGACATTCAGAGACTATTACCAGTCCCTAACCGAACTACTTAGCCTCATTACACTCACTCCCTCAATATATTTAATTTATCATCGGATGATTATGAAAATACAAGGTGGACAATCTAAGTCTCAAAAACCATATTAAGAAAACAGGCTAGGATGAAAGAAACTAGCTCAACATGATCTCCAATCAACAATCCGACTCTAGTCTACGAAGCCTCTATCACTATCAATTGATGCCAATGACAGGCCCATGGCTACCTCAAATCAAAATAAAGCTAAATCAAGTTTAACTCTAAAAATCAAGATGAAACAAATCATGTGCATATTTCGAAGTCAAGGAGGACTCACCAATCAGCTAATGTCTGAAATAGATCTTCAACGAAGCGACTGTTAACAATCTCTAATACCTACCTCTACATCGTGAAACAATGCAGTCCAAATTGATGTTAGTATGTGGAATGTATGAGTATGTGAAATGGCTAAATGAAACAAATATAGGCAGTATAGTACAAAATAATAGTAACTCAGAAGATACTCAATTCGAATGTAAAATGTCTACTGAAAGCAAGAATAAAGAGTAGACGATGACCAATACCATCCAATCTAACATCATCAACAACAACATACCCAGTGGAATCCCACAAGTGGGGTCTGGGGAGGATAGAATGTACGCAAATCTTACCACTACCTCATAGAGGTAGAGAGGCTATTTCCTAGGAACCCTCTTCTAAAATACCCATAAGTAGAATAAACTAGATATGACAAAAAGGAGAGGAAAGGAAACAAAAAGAGCGACTAATAACCAAAAGCACATGACAGTATGTAAACATGATTAAATTAACACATAAACGACAGATAGTGACAACACATAATATAAAACATGACTACTCCTGCTACCCTACTATATCCCAAGGCTAGACAACCACCTAACCCTACCAACCAATCAACCTATTACTCTAATTCGCGACCTTTACTTCTTTCTATCTAAGGTCATGTGCTCGGTGAGATCAAGTTTTATCATATCTTGTTTGATCACCTCCCCCTTATACTTCTTCGCTCTAACTCTACCCCTCCATATAACTCCTAAAACCAACCTCTCGTACGTCCTAACAGGAGCATCGGTGATCCTTCTCTACACATGTCCAAACCATCATAGTCTCGCTTTCCTCATCTTATCAGCCACAGGGGCCACCTCTAGCTTCTCCCGAATAGTGTCATTCCTAATCCTGTTACTCCTAATATGACTATACATCCCTCTCAATATCCTCATTTCTGCAATATAGATCTTCTGAACATGTGCATTTTTAATTGGCCAACACTCCACCCCATACAACAAAGATGGCTAACCACTATTCTATAATACTTACCTTTGAGTTTAGGTGGTATCTTCTTGTCACACAATACTCTAGAGGCAAGCCTCCACTTAGTCCATACTGCCTCAATACAATGTTTGACATCATCATCAATAGCACTACTACTTTGGATGATGGACACCAGATACTTAAAGTTTTCCCTCTTGGGGATAGGTTGATGGTAAGCCTCACATCAATGTCTGCTTCATCCCTCGCAACACTAAATTTATACTCCAATATTCAGTTTTGGTCCTGCTCAATTTGAATCGCTTGGACTAAAAGGCGTTTCTCCAGGACTCCAACCTATCATTAACTTTAGTCCGAGTCTCATCAATCAGTACTATGTCATCTGGAAATAGCTTACACCATGGTACCTCCTCCTGGACAGATCGCGTCAGCTCATCCGTTACCATTGCAAATAGAAAAGGGCTTAACACAGATCCTTGATAGAGTCCCATCTCAACAGGAAAATACTCTGAGTCTTCTCTTACCGTTCTTACCTAAGTTTTGGCTCCATCATACATGTCCTTAATCTCCTTGATATATGCCATTGGGACACCTTTTGCCTCTAGACACCTCTATAGGACTTCTCTTGGAACTTTGTCATAGGCCTTCTCAAGATCAATGAATACCATATGAAGGTCCTTCTTTCTTTCCCTATATTTCTCCAACCTCTGAACAAGATAAATTTTTTTAGTAGTCGACTACCCTGGCATGAATCCAAACTAATTCTCTAAGATAGACACTACTCTTCTCACCCTCATCTCTACCACTCTCTCCCAGACCTTTTAGTGTGACTTAACAACTTGATACCCCTATAATTGTTATAGTTTTGAATATCCCCCTTGTTTTTGTACAATGGAACCATTGTATTCCTCCTCCATACATCAGGCATCTTGGCACTCTTCATAATAGCATTGAACAGTCTAGTCAACCAATCTATGCTATCCTTGACCATATTTTTCTGAAAATCTACCGGAATCTCATTGAGTCTGATCACCCTCCCCCTCTTCATCCTACTAATTGCTCTTCTAACCTCCTCAACTCTGAACAACCTATAATAACCAAAATCACGATGACTTTCAAAGTGTGCCAACTTATCCAGCTCAATATCTCTATCTACTTTTTCATTTAAGAGGTTATGAAAGTAAACTTGCCACCTTAGTTTTAATGGAAGTGTCATCCACCAACACCTTAACCTCCTCATCCTTGATGAACTTCACTTGGTCCAACTTGCGAGCTTTTCTTTCTCTCTCTTTAGTGAGCCTATACAATCTCTTGTCTCCGCCTTTATAACTTAGCTCCTCATATAGGCGCTCAAACCCTGCTGTCTTCGCAGTCTTCATTGCCATCTTTGCTTCGGACTTAGCCTCCTTATAGATCTCCTTAAGCCTTTGTTTTCATCTTTATCCCTACACTCTAACCACTCCATGTAAGTGACCTTCTTATCTTTCACTTTGCCCTAAACTTCATCATACTACCATTAATTACCTTGACGCCCAACAAAGGTCCCTCTCGAAACCCCTAGTACCTCAGTAGCTACCTTTCTAATGCTACCAGCAGTAGTGGCTCACATACTATTCACATTACCATCACTACTCCACGCCTCTAAGTTTCTCAACTTTTCTTCCATCTCTTGAGAAAGGGCAGGAGTAAGGCATCCCCATCTAATCCTTGATTGGGCATAAATAACCTTCTTCTTCTTTTCTCTCTTGATCTCTAAATCCATCACTAAAAGCCCATGTTGAGTGGAAATATTTTCACTTGGAATAACCTTACAATTCTTACATAGACTTCTATTGCCCTTTCGAAGAAGTAGGTAATCTATCTGAGTTTTAGCTACCGTACTACGGAAGGTAATCAAGAGGTTTTTCTTCTTTAGGAAACATGATTTTGCAATAACTATCTCAAGGATTTGGCAAAATCTAAGAGAGATGTCCCACCTCCATTCCTCTCCCCAAAACCAAAGCCTCTATAAACATCTTTAAACCCACTTGTAGTTTCCCTGATATACCTATTAAAGTCACCCTCAATGAAGATTCTTTTTGTCTCCATTATGCTTCGCACAACCTCATCCATATACTCCCAAAAGAGCTTTTTGACTTCCTCATCTAGGCCTACTTGGGGCGCACAAGCACTAACTACATTCACTACATGCCTACCAACCACAAGTTTGATAAATATCATCCTATCATTAACCCTTCTAACTTCAACCACATAATTCTTAAGGTCCTCATCTACTAGGATACGTACACCATTTCGATCCCTAGAACCACCTGAGTACCACAACTTAAACCCAACCATGTCCCAAACTTTGGTGCCTACCCATCTGGTTTCCTGGATAGATTCTATAGTAATATGTCTACTCTTAAGACATTTTACTAGAGCTATAGATTTCCCTGTTAGTGATCCTATATTTCATGATGTTATCCTTAACATAAATAAGCTCGTGACCCTCTTACCACCCTTACCTCATACGTCCGACTCCAACCGATGACATGATCCTAGTCCACCATTATCTCCTGCTGCCACTAAACTAAAAACTCATAATCCCTACAAAACAGCAAATGATAGGCAGCCTACTAATCATCCAATCAAGTACAGGTCATACTAAAGAGTAACAGTAATATAAGCTTGCAAAATATAAAGAATAAACTACTAAAACAGTAACCAAATAAACTATACTAAAGAGTAACGGTAATATAAGCTTGCAAACTATAAAGAATAAACTAATAAAATAGTAACCAAATAAACTACTAAAATATTAATCTATATAACTAAATAACAGTAACAGTAATCTATATAACAGAAAAACTAAATATATAATAGAAAATAAAATAACCAAATAAAAGGGAAATAACTCAAAGTGGATGAACAGAAATATACTTTAAAATATTTGAAAAAAATATATTTTAAAATATTTGAAAATGGGGTTCACTGCCCAACCAAGAAAGATAAAAGAGGGTCCATACGACCTTTTCTTTATTGTTGATTGTTCTTGTAAGGAAAAGATGACTAAGTTAAGGAAAAAAAAGAGGGTCCACACGACCTTTTCTTTATTGTTGATTGTTCTTGTAAAAAAGATGACAAAGTTGAAGGCAAAGTTAACTTCCAAAAAAATACAAAATAAAAAAATATCAAGCAAGAAACAATAATTAGCAAATTGAATCAGACAAGAATTGCAACTATAGCAGACAAGAATCGAAAGTCAACAAATAAAAAATTAATAAGAAGTAAGAGATATAGCCAAAAAAGCAAAATTTAGCAATCAAAATATACAGGAACAAAGAAGCTAATTGGAACAAGAAATTGAACAACCAAGAGGAGAAATCTACAGGAAATAATACCAAAATAGGAGTAAACAAGAACTTGACCAGAACAGGGATTTGAATAAGAAAGAAGGAGAAAAATAGAGGATATCACCTAAGAAATCTGTTGGATTTAACTTTTGAGTGCGTCACAGTAGATTCGCCGAAAAATGCTTCTCGCTGGAATTGGAATGTTACCCCAAAAATTGATTGTAAATAGTAGATCTCGTCGAAAAAGACCAAGAAGAACTAAATTTGTTCTAAAAATATTCATTTTTTAGTGATGTTGCTGGAACCAGCTGAATCACCAGTTTGAGAAGGAGCAGGAGAAGACCGTTGAATCGCCAGATATTTTTTGGCAACTCAAAATCGATTGACGTCGCTAGAAATTTGAGAGACTATCTCCGGAAACTAGAGAAAATCTTAAAAGTGAGGTCAACCAATACCATCCAATCCAATCCAATCAAATTAAATCAGGGTACTATTAGTGTAGAACCTATTTGAGAGTTTCTCTTATCCGACAGCAATCACTTATGAGCCAGTGATTGTACAAAAATCCTATTGATATTGGTACAACCGTTCTGTACTTTCCAGGTAAAGAATAAATTGGATCCACAAGGGATGTAGTCTCTCATATTCACTATTGTTTTAGGGACTTCAACTCAAGAGGGAACCTTTGATGTAATAGTTCAATCCTCACCTACGCTTGGCGACATAGTTAAAGAGTGCGAGTTGGGCTTACTCTTACTCATTTCGATGCTCAATACTCCTCCCAAGACTCAATGCTCATAATTACATCCATTTCAATCAATTATCTTATTTAGTATCATAAAGACTCTCATCATTTCATCAACTCTATCAAATCGGGCCTTCTAGCCTATCATATCAATCATCTCATCAACTCAATTCTCATTTAATCTCTAGAGTTAAATTATGAATACTCATAGGACCATAAATTTCTATCAACTATCATCATGCTTACATCACAATCACATTCAACATTCTCAAATCAAGGCTCTAGACTCAGTCCCTAGGTTCATTCATGCAATCTTTTATAAAATAAAATATAAGGTTTATGCAGTAACTCATGAAAAGTATTTAATCAGGAAAATCAAGTTTATGATGATCATCAACATATGAAAATACATAGAATGTATATAATTTTGCAAGAAACTGTGAGAAACTTTCAAGAAAACATGCATGGAGACTCAGTACATTCACAATCGTTCTATTACCATCAATGGGGTACATGGAAGGACACATTCCATGTTTTAGTTTAGCCATACATACCTGATATGAAGTTTTAACAATCAATCTTATAAGAATAATCCTCAATTCTCTTGAATCCTTGCCCTTCATCTCTTCTCTTTAGCCCTAGTATTTGTTAGAAGCTTAGAAAAACTTAAGAATGGATGTTTGTAAAACCCCATAAAATGATCAAAATAACCCTAGATTAATTGTGTTTAAAGTTTAAGAGGGATTGAAAAAAGTCTGGAATGCCCCTTACAAAAAACTAAAAAAATACATATTGGTGTACCAAGTCCGCGTCATGGACTCGGGCCATTTTCGGGGTTTTTCACTAAAAATTTTCTAATCCCATAGAAAATATTGGGAGCACATCCAAGTGTAAATCCGCAATAAGCCTGCGATGTAGATATGTCGCAGACTCTTTTTGGAATTGCGTTTTCCATCAAAAAATTATCTTTTGATCCAGTTGTCCTAAAAATCAACCAAGACCATCTTCTCACCTAAGTTTTTGTGTTGATTGCAATTCCAGTCTCGAATTCACCATCGGAGTTTGGGAAGACACGTTACGCACACATCTCTCAGCTAGGAGTATTTTTGTATTTTTATCGGGTGTTACATTATCTTTCCCTTGGAATCTTTTATCCTCGAATGAAGATTAAAGGTGGACATCAAGACACAAACAATCAATCAAGACTCCTCTTAATACTCAATCAACCAATCAAACTATTGATCGATCAACAATCTAGACAATTGCTATTTAGACTCAAGAATAGACAAATCAACTCAGGGATAGACAAATCAATTCAAATCAAGAGTAAGGACATTCTATCTACATTCTCATCATTTGGTACGAATAGATGTGGGTATTTACCTTTCATGTCTTCCCTAGTTTCCCACGTGGCTTCTTCAATGAATGAATTTATCCACAGGACTTTAACTGAGGCAATCTATTTGATTCTTAACTTGCGAACCTAGCGATCAAGGATTTGGATTGGAATCTCTTTATAAGACAAGCTATTCATTAATCCAATACTCTCAATAGGAATTACCAAGGCAGGATCTCTAAAGAATTTCTTCAATATCGAGACGTGAAATACCAAATGAATCGTGTCTAGCTTAGAAGGTAACTCTAACTCATAAGCAACCTTCCCAATCCTCTTCACAATTTGATAGGGACAGTAAAATGTGGATTCAGTTTCCCCTTCTTCCCAAATCTCATGACACCTTTCATGAGTGATACTTTCAAGTATATCCAATCATTTACCTCAAACTCTAAGTCTCTCCATCTCATATTGGTATAGGATTTCTGGCCACTCTGTCTAGTTTTTAACCTTTCTTTAATAACCTTTACCTTCTCCATCGACTGATGGACAAGATCAGGTCCAATTAAATCAGCTTCTCCAATCTCAAACCACCCAATTGGTGATCTACATTATCTCCCATATAAAGCCTCATAGGGATCCATCTAAATGCTTGCATGATAACTTTTATTATACGCAAATTTAATTAGAGGTAAGTGTTCATATTAATTTTCCTTAAAGTCAAGGACACAAGCCCTTAACATATCCTCCAAAGTCAGAATGGTATACTCTACTTGGCCATCTATCTGAATGAAAGGCAGTGCTCAGATTCACTTAATACCCAATCCTTTCTGAAAAGATCTCTAAAATTAGGAGGTAAATTGAGCTCCTCTGTCTGAGATGATAGAAAAAGGAACTCCATGTAACGTCACAATCTTGCAGATGTATAACTTGGCATACTCTTCTGCAGTGTCGGTTGTTTGACCGCTAGGAATCTGCAGTGTCAGTGGTCTTGACCGCTAGGAAGTGGGCTACTTTAGTCATCTTATCTACAATCACCCTTATTGGATCATGTTGCATTCGAGACCCGGTAGACCGGTAATGAAATCCATATTGATCATCTTCCATTTCCATTCAGGAATCTCAAAGTTCTAAGCCAATTCACATGGCCTTTGATGCTCAACTTTAACTTTGTTGACCATTTGGGCACTTGGAAATAAACTCAGCAATATCCCTCTTCATTCTACTTCACCAATAGACTTTCCTCAAGTCGTGGTACATATTGGTAGAGCCAGGAGGAATGGAATATCTAGAGTTGTGGGCTTCCACTATAATTCTACCTTGAACACTATTAACCTTTGGAACACACAATCTACTCCGATATCTCAACACCCTATCTCTCTTTGGAGAAAACCATCACCTTTTGTTTGTGGATAGCTTCTTTAAACTAAAGTAGGATATGATCTTGGTCTTGCTTTTCTTTCACCTCTAATACTAAAGATGAAGCAAACCCGTTCTAGATATTAACTCCCCCTTTATCATTCTCTTCGAGCTGAACTCCTAATCGGGCTAATCTATACACTTCCTTAGCCAATTTTTTCTTTCCTTCCTCAACATAGGCCATACTGCCCATTGATAACCTACTAAGAGTGTCAACAACAATGTTAGCTTTAGCTGGGTGGTAGATAATGCTCATGTCATAGTCATTGAGCAACTCCAACTATCTCCTCTACCATAGGTTGAGCTCTTTCTGATTGAAGATGTACTGCAGGCTCTTGTGGTCAGTGAACACATCCACATGTACTCAATATAAATAGTGGTGCCAAATCGTAAGTGCAAATACCATCACAGGTAACTCAAGATCATGGGTTTGATAGTTTCTCTCATGAACCTTAAGTTATCTAGAAGCATAAGTTATCACTGTTCCTCTATGCATCAACACAAAAACCTCTCCAACTCTTGACGTGTCATAATATATCATAAAGAATTCTGTCCCATCAGACAAGGTTAAGACTGGTGCAGTACTCAATCTTATTTTCAACTCTTGGAAGCTCTTCTTAAATTCATCAGACCACTGAAACTTGACCATTTTCTGAGTCAACTTAGTCAATGGTAAGGATATGAAAGAAAATCCTTCAACAAATCTGCGATAATAGCCTGTTAACCCTAAGAAACTTCTTATATTAGTTGGAGAGGTCGGTCTAGGCCAGTTCTTAATCGCTTTAGTCTTTTGGGCGTCTACTCGAATACCATCACTCGAAACATATGGCTAGGAAAGCCACTGACTTAAGCCAAAACTCACACTTCAAAAACTTTGCATACATCTCATGGTCTTCAAGAATCTGGAGGACAATTTTGAGGTGATTGGCATGCTTCTCCTTATATCTCAAATACACCAAAATTTCATCGACAAATACAATCACAAACATATCAAGATATTATTTTAACACTCTATTCATAAAATCCATGAAGGCTGCAGGTGCATTACTAAACCCAAAGGACATGACCAAGAACTCAAAATGGCCATATCTAGTCCTAAAGGTCGTCTTTAGGTCGTCTTTAGGCCATATCTATTCTTTATCATAACCTGGTTCAGTTGCTTACACTCAATGCACATTCTGAGAGAACCATCTTTCTTTCACACGAATAGGACTGGAGCACCTTTAGGAGAAACACTCGACCTAATAAATCCCTTCTCTGACAAATCTCTCAGTTGCTCTTATAATTCTTTCAACTCAGTTAGGGCCATCCTATAAGGTGGAATCAAGATAGGCTGAGTATCGGGGAGAATATCATACTTGAAGTCAATCTCCCTATCAAGAGGGACTCCTGAAAGATCCTCAAGAAATACTTTAGGATATTTATTTATAATCGAGACTGACTCTAGAGTAGGAGGCTTAACATCATCAGACTTAAGTGACACGAAGTGATAGATACAACCTTTAGAGATTAGCTTACTATCCCCAAGGTAGTAAATAAACTTACCCTTAGGTGCAACAAAATCACCTTCCACTCTAGGACCAGTCCATTCAAGAATTAGAACTTAATAGGTCGGGCTCTACAATCAATAGAGGCATAACATGCATAAAGTCAATCCATGCTAAGGATCACATCAAAATCAACCATCTCTAACTCAATTAAATCAACAAGAGTGTCCTTATGATGGAAAGAAATTACAGAGTTCTTATAGATTCTTTTAGCTGGAATAGACTCACCAAATGGAGTAGAAATATCAAAGGGTTCAAGAAGACATTAGGGAGTTTTATCAAATCTACTAGCCATATAAGGAGACACAAATGACAATGTGGCACCAGGATCCATCAAAACATAGCAATCAAGAGTAAAGACTCAAACCATACCCATCACAACATCTGGAGAGTTCTCTTGATCTTGGCCACTACCTATGGTATACAGATGGTTTGTAGCGTTGCTTGCACCTGACGTAGTACCTTTTTGATTTCCACTCGCTAGTGAGGGATAGTGTAGAGGATTGCGCCTGATCAGTACACTTTGGACAATCTCTCTGAAAGTGACCTAATTGGCCACACTTGAAATATACCTCACTCCCCTCATGGCACCTCCCCAAGTGTAATCTGCCACACTTACCACATGGTAGCTTACCATGTGAACCTTGAGCCACACTAGCCTATGACTAAGATCTTTGGGCTCCAAAATTTTGAGACCTCTGATCATTCCTATTTCTGGGCATAGATGCACTAATAGATGATGGTATTTTCCCTAACTAAAACCTGTAACCATTCCTATTCACTCTTTTCCCAACCTCATGTCTGGATGTCTTGGCCCTCTTATTTATGTGCTTTTCCCTATCTTGTTGTCTCTCCTCATAAGCTTTTTGTACATAATTCATCAACCTTTTAATATCCATATCATTAACAAATATAGGCCCTCTTCCATCTTTCTTTGGCCCTTTGTTTAGCCCATCAACTTATAGCCCCATTCTCCCTCTCATATCCATAACCATATCTATAGCATAGCAAGATATCTAGTTGAACTTAAGTCCATATTCTTGCATAGTCACATAGTCCTATTTCAGATTCAAAAACTCTCTTACCTTGGCCTCTCTTCTTTCTCTCGAAAAGAAATGCCCTAAGAAAGCTCCCTCAAACATTGTCCAAGTTAGCTCTAGGGCTTCCTCTCCTCTACCCTTCTTCTACTTGTCAAACCATGGTCTGGAAACACCTTTAAGCTAGTAGGCAGCCAATTCTACTCTATCAACATCAGCCACATGCATCACTTGGAACACTTTTTAAAGCTCATTAATGTAGTTCTCAGGATCCTCATTGGGTATCAACCCTGTGAACTCAGGCGGGTTCATCCTCAAGAATTCATGTACTCTGGATGTGTTCTATGCATCCTGTATACCCGCTGCTTGTCTAGTAGCAAGTGATGTGACAACTTGGCTAGAGTCTGGATAGCCTGGCAAAGCTCAGCATTTGAGATTTCAGCTTATGGTCGCTGCTCAGTAGGGATAGCTGGGCCTATGGGTTCATCATGTCTTTGGGGCTTGGGTGGGTTAAGGTTCTGTCTGGCAGGACACCCTCTTCCTCTAACAACTCTTCTTGGAGGCATGATCACAATTCTGTAAATGCATAAAGTAAAATTAAAGGAGAGTTTAATAGAGTTTTAACTCTATCATAATAATCAAAACATGAAAGAAGTGTTACCATTCCTAATGTACTATAACTACTTGCTTATAAATTGTAGTGTAGAACACACCCATAAACAAGACTCTACTAGACATGACTTCATGGACTCCCTAGGATACTTTAACTCTGTGCTCTGATACCAAGTTTATCATATCCTAGGAGGATACCCTAGACGTGGCCAACACTCAGAGACTGTTCCTAGTCCCTAAGTGAATCACTTGGCCTCATTACACTCACTCCCTCAACATATTTAACATATCAACGGAATATTGTGAAAATAAAAAGTGGAAAATCTAAGTCTCAAAAACCATATCAATAAAACATGCTAGTATGAAAGAAACTAGCTCAACATAATCTCTAATCAACAATCTGACTATAGTCTACAAAGCCTCTATCAACTATCAATTGGTGCCAATGACAGACCCATACTTATCTCAAATCAAAATAAAGCGAAATCAAGTCTAACTCTAAAAAGCTAGATGAATCAAATTATGTGCATCCTTCAAAGTCAAGGAAGACTTACCAAATAGCTAATGTGTGAAATAGATCTTCAATAGAGCACCTGTTGATGATCTCTAGTACTTGTCTCTTTATCATGAAATGATGCAGTCCAAATAGATCTCAGTACGTGGAGTGTACGAGTATGTAAAATGGCTGAATGAAGCAAATATAGGTATAATATTATAGAATAACATCAACTCAGATGATACTCAATTAGAATATCAAATGTCTACCTAAAGCAAGAAAAAAAAGTAGATAATGACCCATCAATACCATCCAATACAATCAAATTAAATTAAGGTACTATCAGTATAAAACCTATTTGGGATTTTCTCTTATTCGACAATAATCACTTATGAACCAATGATTATACAATAATCCCACTGATGCTGCCACTACCGTTTTGTACTTTTTAGGTAAAGAACGAACTGAATCCACAAAGGATCTGGTCTTTCAAGTCCGCTATTATTTCAGGGACTTCAACTCAAGAGGGAACCTCTGATATAATGGTTCACTCCTTAGCTATGCTTGGCAACGTAGCTAATGAGTGTGAGTTGGGATTACTCTTACTCATTTTGGTATTTGATACTCCTCCCAAGAGTTAATGTTCGTAAGACCATCCATCTCAATCAATCATCTCAATTAGTCTCATAAAGACTCTTATCATTTTATCAGCTCTATCAAAATAGGGCCTTCCAGCCTATCATATCAATCATCTCATCAACTTAATTCTCATTCAATCTCTAAAGTTCAATTATAAATACTCATAGGACTATCAAGTTCTATCAAGCTATCATCATGCTCACATTACAATCACAATCAATATTCTCAAATCAAGGCGCTAGACTCAATCCCTAAGTTCATTTATGCAATCCTTTATAAAATGACATATTGGGTTTATTCAATAACTCATGAAATGTTTTTATTCAGTAAAATCAAGTTTATGATGTGATGTTTTGTCAAAATACAACACATTTGATGCCTAAAACTTGAGATTTTATGTGTTTTTAATGCAATATTTATGGTTTTTAGGTGTTTTTGTGTGTTTTTATAGGAAAAGTAGGTTGGCACAATTTTGAAAAAAGTTATAGGTTTTGTTGGGTTATGAAGACATATGAGACCCTGTACGAGGCATAGCTCAGTTTACAAGTCGTAGAGGTGGCCTCGTGGAGATTTCCAATATTGAAGCAAAAATTGTAGTTCAGTCACACCAAACCCAGTTACAAGTCGTAGATCATTCTACGAGCCATACTCTATTCTATGAGCCATGTAGAAATTGCCAGTGTTCTCCAGTGTTGGACCAAGTGCTGTAGATATGGACTACGAAAAGATAATACAAGTCATAGATCAGATTACAACTCATGAGGATGTTTTGTAGCAGTGAAGTCCAAGATCCAAGAGCTAAATACAAAAGTCTAATTACAACTCGTGACCTTAGTTATGAGTCATAGCTGCAAGTCATAGGGTGCCGACCAGTTTTTTAAATTATTTTAGAAACTTATTTGTAAATACTATAAATAGTAAATATTAGGTCATTAAGCAAAGTTTTCAGAATTTTTCATAAATTACAGCTGAGGATAGAGTAGGGAGCAAAAAATTAGAGCATTTTGAGGGTTTTTATTTTGGAGACTAAATTTGGAGAAGAGATTCATTTGTGGATTCAAGTCATTTTTCAATCTTGTAATTCTCAATACAAATTGGGTTTTCTTGTTCTTCAATCTTTTTGGGTAAGTGATTAAACATATCTTCTTTAATCATGAGACTGTTCCTAGTCATTTTTCAATCTTGTAATTCTCAATACAAATTGGGTTTTCTTGTTCTTCAATCTTTTTGGGTAAGTGATTAAACATATCTTCTTTAATCATTGTTTCTTTATTTGCCCAAGATATGAGTAGCTAAACTCACAACTTAGGGTTGTGGGAACCATGAGAATCTAACTTAGAAAATTCGGATAATTTGAAATTCTTAGAATGACTATTTGCATGTATTAATCATTTCTCTTCATTTTGAATGTTTTATAGTGGTGACCAATATTAGAACTTGCCTAGTGTTACCTTCCCTATCCAAATGGTAATGAAAAGGAAAAGAGAGTGATTCATAGGATTCGATGATGTGTTCTAGTCTAATCAACCAAACTAGACTAAGGGGAGGTTGACTGGGAATATGAGTAATGGTTGGTTGAGCAGACTATGGAGATGGGCTAAATCCCAGTGAAATTCGACCTTCACCTTTGACCAAAGGGTTGGAAGAACTTCAATTACCATTCTACATGCAATATTCTAGTTGAGAATTATGTTATTTGGAGATGTTGATTTAGTGAATCATGGGGAACACAATACCCAAGTTGCTCTCCATTATTGATTGTCTTCCATTTTAGTTAGTTTAGTTTAATCTCCTATCAGTCATTGGAAACCCCCCCTAAGTGTGAATATAAGTTAGTTAATTTTTAAATTGTTTATTAGTGAACCAACTTGCACAGTCTCGTATTCCCTGTGGGGTTTGACCCTAACCTTGGTTAGGTTTATTACTTTGACAATCACTTTTACTTCAAAAGAGAGATGTATATTGAGCATGATCAAAGAAAAAATGGCACCATTACTAGGGAATATGGCGAGACTTTGATTTTGATTCACTAGTATTATAATTCAAGTGTTAATTTCTTAGTTCTCCTATATTTTACTTTTGATTTTGTTTTTGTTATTTAGTTTCTTTATAGGGTATACTAGTTATTGTATGCCCAATACAAGGAGTTAAGGTATTCCCTTAGCTCTAATTGACTTAGAGATCCAATGGGTTACAAGAAGAATGGCTCAAGCAAATGCTAATATCGTGGTTAATGACGCTATAAATCAAAATGATGATGTTGATGATAGGGATGAAAATCCACCAACATTGGAGAATAGGACACAACCTAGGGACTTTAATGAGAATGCTTATAGATGAAATTAATATAAATTGAATCTCATGGCCATAGATGTAATGGTGGCCGGTAATAGTGTCGGCCACCATTACCGACTGACACTAAGTTCATGGTTTCAAGTGGATTGCTCTAAATGCTTCAAAATCATAGTTTATTTGCGGGTATACCTTCCAAGGATCCTCATAGTCATCTGCATAATATAGTTTTTGTTTGCAAGAGTGTGATGGGGATGTAAAATCTTTCCATGGATGTTGTTGGATTGTAGGTGTTCCCTCTATCTCTTACAGGTAATGCAGCGGTGTGGCTATTTGAGCTTCCACAAAACTCAATCACCAGATAGGTGGATTTATAGAAGGCATTTTGGAAAGGTACTTCCCAAGGTCAAAGAAGTACAAATTAATAGATCAAATCAATAATTTTGAGCAATTACCTAGTGATTTAATTAGTACAACGTGGGAGAGATTTACAAAGTATTTGAGAAGTGTCCCAGACCATAAAATTAGTGACGATTACTTGGTAGAGATCATCTACCATGCCATCTATAAATATAGTCAAACTTTTGCCGATACTATAATGGAGGGCATGTTTTTGGATAAACTATTCACAAGGATCGTCGAGAGAATGGAGCAAGTGGTCAAAACTAACCGTGCATGAGGGCAATGGGAGAGAACTTCTATGAGGAGCTCATGTGTTGTTAATGTTGGTTCAGAGTAAGCTAAGATCAATGAGGAGATCATACAATAACTTGCTCAACTCCGCACAAGTATGGATATGGTGATTAAGCAAAATCAAGAGAGAGTGCATACGGTAGTCCATCAAACTCTTTGAGCGCCTATGTGTGAAAAGAATTATTGTGATAAGGATTCTTATTTTGTGAGTGATCAAGCAGTGGGTTTCCGAAACAATGCCCAAGGGTCTAATTTAGACTATTGGAGTCAAGGTTTTGGGAACCAGGGTCGAAACTACAAATGAGAAGGTACTTATAGAGATAACCGAGGTGGTTATTATGAGAGGAATAGGGTTCCAGAAGCTGAATGGGGTAGAAGATATAGTTTTAAAAATGGTCCCTATGTGCCACCCCATAATCATGATGTCGAGGCAAATAATTCTAAGATTGAAAAATGCTTGATCGATTGTTGAAAAAAGTGAAAACCCAAAATGAAACTTTACGGGGAATGAAGTATGATATATCAAGTATAAATGGAAAGATAGAGTCTCATTCGGTGGCTATTAAGCAACTTAAGGAACAATTCAGTCAAGTGTCTACTCAGTTGAATCAACACCATTAAGGTACATTGCCTAGTAATACGATTCAAAATTTGAAGAATGAGGGGCATTGTATGTTAGTCACGACTAGGGGAGGTAAGAGCACCATTAATCCTCTGATGCCGGTAGGTGTGGATGATGTGTATGAAGAGATAGCTACGAAGAAGGTTGTGAATGAAGGGGAAGAGGGCAACAAAGATGGGTAAGTAGTGAAGTGGTTAAAGAGCCAGAGAAGTATAAGACCGCCCCAAGGCCTCCTTCCCCCTTTACACAAAGACTCAAATAAAAAGAGGGGGATGATAAGTTTAAACATTTCCTTTCCATGTTAATACAATTATTCATCAACATTCCCCTGAACGAAACATTGGAGAAAATGCCTAGTTATATTAAATACATGAAGGATTTGGTGACTAAGAAGCGTACGGTAAGCCAAGAGCTTTCTCAAGAGGTCCAACATTGTAGTGTCATTACCACTAAGACCTTAGTTTAGTAAAGAGAAGACCCCAATGCATTCACCATCCCTTGTACCATTAGTGATGTAGAGTTTGCAAAGGGCTTTATGCGATTTGGGTGCTAGTTTAAACTTAATGCTTTTTGCAATCTTCAAAAATCTTGATTTGGGTTCTCCTACAAGAATGAGGTTGTTAATGGTGGATAGAATAATCAAGAAACCAGAGTGAATACTTTATGATGTGTTGGTGAAAGTTGATAAACTCATATTCCCAGCGGATTTTGTGATTCTTGATTGTGAAGTTGGTTTTGAGGTCCCAGTTATCCTTGGAAGACCATTTCTGGCTATAGGGAGAGCTCTGGTGGAAATGGATTTTGGTCAACTCAGATTTAGGGTGAATGATGAAGAAGTGGTTTTTGATATCCATCAATCTATAAAGCAGCTGGATGAATTGAAAAGTGAGGTTTGGGCAGTTGAGGAATTTTTAGTGCTCAAGATGTCTAAGTCGTACTGCGATAATAAATCAGGCGCTACTTGGGAGGCAACCAAAGGATTTTTGATGTTTTAGCATAGTTTTGAGTTTATTTTTTAGTTTTTGAATTTTGAGTTGATTGTTTGTTTGTATTTTTATTGATATTTTTGACGTTGGGTTTGTTGCATTGAAGGTGCAAGTGTATTTTATGAGGAGCATACAAGTTTAGGACAAAGATTTCAGGTTTTACTGAGAATTACATCTGATGCAGTCTCTACAATCAGGCTTACGAGTCATAGTGTACTTTATGACTCGTAATCCTGTCTCGTAGAGAGTAACAGTAAGCAGGTTAAATGTGTGCTCTATCTACGAGCCAACTTTACGACTCATAGCCCACATTATGAGTCATGAATAGGGTTCATGGAACCTAGGTATGTTTTTGAATTTTTCTAAGTGTTGAAGTGGTCTACGAGACAAGGATTTATGAGTCACAAACCAAGCTACAATTCGTAGTAGACCCGACCTAGTGGTTTTAAAGCATGGACCCGGTAAAGTATAAAAGGGGGTCAAAATTAATTTGACCCCATTTTTAACCCTAATCACCGACATATAGCCCCAGTTTCTTTCCCCCACTATTTCTGACCATTTTTCTAGTGACTACACCAAATTTTCGATAAGAAATTTTTGCACACCTATGGTTTCACCTATTTGCATCCCCTTTTGGTCTTCACAACCTTCATTTCTGTGGTAAGTCTCTTGGTTAAGTTGCAATCTTAAAATGTCCATTAATCTTCATTGTGTGCCTTGAGATGGTGATTAGTTTGAGTTTTAAGCATCAAATTCTTGATTAGAATGAATAGGGAATGTGAAATTACTGGTGTTTCTTATTTGATGGATTGCCATGCCTGAAATTCTGTGTTATGGCCTTGTGATTGCAAATTGAATGGCTATAATATCATGCTTCTTTTTTGATTAAATGATTGTTAACTGGTTTATGAATGTAAATTGATTATTTTAGTTACAGAGGAGTATGAGTATGTGTGGGTCATATTGATTTAGTCAGAGTCATAGGGTGATTAATTCTTGTTGTACCTATTCAACTTTACCCCAAGTGCACTTGAATATGATTGAGTGATTGTTGTTTATGATTTAAGGGTAGTGCTATTGGTATATATTTGACTGAATTTGTAGAAGGATGAAATGATTGGGTATTGATTGCTAAATCCTATTCAATGGGGTAAACTTGTTTAGAAATTATGTTTAGGGTACGGGTTAATTTGTGCTTAGCATATGAGTGTTCATGTACTTACGTCACTGCTACTAGGGTAGTATTTAAATTGGTCATACGGTCTGTTTGATGAATTATGGAGCAACAGGTACCTGAAAAACCTTTATCACTATCACGACCCAGACCTAGAGCTAGTATATGAAGAATGTAAGGTTGATTAGAGAAAGGTTGAAAATAGCCCAAAGTCGTCAAAAGTCCTATGCCGATGTGGAGAAGGGAGCTTGAATTTAAAGTTGGTGATTGGGTCTATTTGAAGGTCTCATCCATGAAGGGTGTGGTTTGTTTTGGTAGGAGGGGTAAATTGAATCCATGATTTGTGGGTCCTTATAGGGTGTTGAGGAAGATTGGTAACCTATGAGTTAGAGTTGCCTAGTGAAATGGATTTGGTTTATCCGGTCTTTTATATATCCATATTGAGGAAATATGTAGGTGACTCTAATGCTATTATTCCATTAGATGTTGTGGGTGTTGTTGAAGACAACTTGACTTATGAAGAAGTTCCAGTAGTTTACTCAAGCCTAAGGTACTAATTCTAAGTCTTCTATATATGTGAATTCATGTCTCATGGATAAGCCCTATATGTCATATGCATGCATTCATATTTATGTTGACAAGTTCATGGTAATTTTAACACGTATATTGAGATTTTTGCAAACGATGATTAAGTGAATTGACGCACTCTTGTTGGGGCTAATTTCTTCATGACTACTCCTCTCATATACGCTTCTTTGACATTCAGGGACGAATGTTCCCAAAGGAGAGATATTGAAACGACCCCAAAAAGTGCCCAAAAATGTGCCTAAAAAGAGCAAGGAATCATAATTTCCATATATCACAAAATCAGTACATGATATCAAAAATCCAACTTCATATTCTTGATCAAGAGAAAAAATTGAGTGGGAAATGAATCTAACCCCAATTGTAAAGCAAACAAATCAAAATTTCAAATTCAAAAAAATTCATTATCTAGTGATGATCTGCGCACCCCTGGCACGATGCGACTAGAGAGCGAACCAGATGTTAAAAAAGTTTAACTAGTTTTAGTTGCTCGGTCCAAGGACTTTAGGGTCTTGGGACTAAGTCTTCCCATGCGTGAAAATACCTACACTTAGCCATATTTTACCTTCAAATCACACAAGACATTCCACAATACTCTCTCAAACACGTAGACAAATATTTCACCCAAAATTTCAAGTCACAAAACTCATTCCAGATCTTAAAGATTTCACTCAAGCTTCAAGTCTCCATTTCCAATCTTCACCAAGAAATTCTCCAAAGTCAAGGTATGTGGGTTTCAACCATTGGGTCCTTTCACCCATGGTGCCCAAGCTTCCTTTTTACATAAATCTCATGTTTCTAAATTGATTTTACTTATGGATCTTACTTACTATGAATTTGACTATGAACTATGTTGGGGTTTTATAAAAGTGTGACTATTTAAGCATGTTTTAAGCTATGAATATTAGATCTATCTTGAGATTTGATAAAAGGTTTTGATGAATATTACAAAAAGATATTACAAAGTATTGGTAGGTGGTTTTACATTAAATTTACTTGCATGATTTCACTCTTGAATTGCATGGTTTTACACTAGCATTGCACACCCACCAAGTGTTTGATAAAATGTACAGTTAATGTATCTTGAGTTGTTAAAGGCCTAATACTTGGCATATGAGTTAAGTGACTTTATGATGATGAAAGGATGATATATATGTGTTGATTCCATGAAAAGCATCTAAAGTGTAGTGACTTGACCATAGCCAATTAAGGGGTAATACCTCAATCACCTCGAATAGGGGTGGTAAGCCATCAACAAATTAAGGGGTTGATACCTCAATCACCTCAAATAGAGGGTGCTCATGGCCATCAACCAATTGAAGGGTTGATAACTCAATCACTACTAAGGGGTGGTCTACCTTAGATTCCAAGTACTAAGTTGCTTGGTGCATAATGATGGTCTATTCCTACATATGTAACATGATCTATATATAAGCATATTTACTTCAAGTATCATTCATGCATGCCATATTGTTATATGTTCACCTATTGCCTAATTATGCATATTGACTATGATGCCTATCTATTGTTACATTGCATCCTACATACTTAGTACATTCAAATGTACTAATGCATACTCTATGCCTACATGATGTTACCATGTAGGAACCAAAGCCTCACTTGATCATCCTCCTCCTTCACATGGCTAGTGTGATATCTCTCAAAGCAAGTTGGTGAGTCCTCAACTTCAAGGAC
>DF357583.1:206221-235646 GCA_000787875.1 Solanum virginianum
TTGTATAGACTCTTTTTTCTTTATTGTATGCTTTGACTATGAGGGTGAGCCCGATTGCTTGTCTTGGCCCCCGCTAAGTTCTATGTTTAGAGGTGTTATTGGACAAGTTATGTAATGACGCTATAAGCTTTACTCACTTTGATTCTTTTGATGTTTTGTGATATAAAGGATGTCCCTTAGCCCCATTCACCCTTTTTACTATCTCTTATTGTTGTTTTATTGCTTTTGTGACCAAGGATGTGTAGTGATACGTTAAGAGGCTTGATTTGGCTCCCTTTGGGTTTCTCATTTGCCGTGTCACGTCTAGGCCCTAGGCTTGGGTCATGACAATTTGATTGGCAAATGTTGATTAAATTCTTGGAAGTTTATCTGGTATTATGTAATTACCTGGTTGGTGATTTTTGACCTTATCTGTGCAAATTAATTTTTCACCATTTCGTAAGGTGACTCAATGACTAAGGTCTTGGGCGTCTTGCTTTTTGGTGTTCAAGACAAGCATATCTTTGAGCATCCCGCATGAGAAGCCATAGTTGGCTCTTGCAAAACATCATTCCCTTAGCCGGGGTGATTACAAGAAACCCAGCCTACCCATAGACTTTATTTGATGCCAAGTGTGATAGATCAATTGAGTTTTGATTGATTCCCATATCCCCTAGCCTTACTCCCTTACTCGACAAATCCTTACCAAATTATTTGTAAGAGTAGTGTTAGATTAGTTTCCCCCCAATTTAGTTAGAACAATTGCTTGGTACTCGCCTGTCGAATAAAAAATCTAGCAGCCATAAGTCCTTGCTCCACTCATTCGCCAACACATTATTCCTTGTGGGATTCAACCCCTAACCTCTAAAGTTGGGAATTATGTTGATGATGACCGGCCCTTCTGCCTTTCCCATATCCCCTATCGTTTCTCCCTTGCTTGAACAATCCTTACCCAATTATTTATAGGAGTAGTGTTAGATTAGTTTCCCCCAATGTAGTTAGAACCCTTACTTGGTACTCGCCTATCAACTCAAAATCTAGTAGGCATAGGTCCTTTCTTCGCTCATTTGCTAACATATTATTCTTTGTGGGATTCGACCTCGACCTCTAAAGTTAGGTAATATGTCGATGAGGACAACCACTTTTGCCTTTGAGTAGTCGAATTGAGCAACATCAAAAATGGCACCGTTGTCGGGGTACAATAGGCGTATTGAGTTGATTTAGGACTTGTAGTCTACTCTTTTTGATTAGATTAGTGAGGGATTCTTATTGTTTTCTTTGTTTTTCTCTTTGTTGTATGGCTAATTGTGATGAACGCTTGCTTGAGGAATGTAAGCCCCTTTTCTATCTTCTTCGGAGTGTTGCACTTCGTGGGGAGCAAAATGGTCTGGAAGAAGAGAGTAGAGATAAGAGTGTTGTGAGTCAAGATTTGTTTACCGACCTAAATGTTAGACTTGCCAAAGAAGTGGCACAAAGGCACCAATTACTCAACACAAGGGATGATCTCAAGTGCTCTCTTGTTGCTAGATATTACGAGTTGGACTGGTGTGAATGGGAAATCGATGTTTTGGAGTCGGCTTGAAACTAAGCAATAAAGTGAGTGAGGTTTCCAGCTCAAAGGTGGCCAACTATGAGTTGGAGTCTCAAATAGAAGGATTGGAGATTGATATGGAAGCAATATTGGGCCTATGGATTTATTCAAGCCAAATAATTGTCCAAGAAGCCAAACTTGAGGAAATGATACTAAAGTTGCAAGAACAAGCCATGGAAATCCTAAATGGCAACTTTGGTTTATTTGAAGTTAGGGGGTATTGCCTACTTGGAGGCCATGAAATATGAAGCTAGAATTGAAGAAGACCTCTTGACACTCCCATGTCTACCCAAGGGACCTAAAAGAAAAGTTGATTATAAGTTGGGTAGACAATTCAAGTCCTCAAAGTAGAGAGATAGGTGGAAAATGTTAATGGTCTCTCTTCACCCTCCTCATGAGCTCAAATGGTTAATCATATTGAAAATAGGGAGGAGATTCATAACCTCAAAGTGCAAACACAAAGAGGTAGTGAATCAAGTTTTTGCTTTTGTTTATTAAATTCTTGCATTATTGATTTTTAGAGTAGCTTCTTAATTTTCATTTTTAATTTTTGGCTAACCTTCAAAATTGTCAAGTCTTTGGTAGTGGCATTGCACAGGTTTTAAAGTGGTAAGGTGATTGGAATTGAAGAAGTAGGTCAAAGTACCAACAAAAATGGCAAAAAGGTGAAAATGGGTCGTTTTGACTGCACTCTGGGCACAGGGATCGCCCATTGCACAAAGGAGAATTGCCCATTTGGGCCTGAGATCACCAAAAGTTGCAGAAAATCAGCCCAATTCTAGTGTTCAGTCAACTTCCTTGAATGCGGAGTATGTATATTCGGTGATATGTCGTGATCACGCTTGACTTCCATGAAGGCGGTACGTTGCACGGGTGCCCAGAATGAAAAGACAGGGCATTGGTGACTTCGTCTGAAACATTCAAAAAAGAGAAATCATGGCATGGGATAAAAATCACATATGAGGTAAACAAGTCCTTTATAACTTGAATCTCACATGTCTTGAAGGAGTAGCTCAACTTCTCGTTTCTTTATCATGTTTGGTCACTCATCCCAATGTACGACTACCTCACTACAACTCCTTCCTTGTTCATAATTATTAATCTGTGCAACTAGGAAATTTCATGGTATGAATTACTTTCTTTGCTAAATGTATTATCTCATAACCATGAAGTTGAATGCCTTGATGCTCTTATCAGTTGTTGTTTTCTGAGGTTTACCTTCCCATTGTTGTGTATCCCACCTTTAGGTGTTTTGGAAATTGATTTATGGACCTCAATGATGAAAAATAGAGTGAATTTTAATGCTAGCCTGTTGTTTGTTGTTTTGGGTAGTGATTGAATGCTATTAGAGGCAGATTTAGGGGTGACTTTTGTCAAAACAAAGCTGAGAACATATGTCTATCATGTGTTTGACAAAATGCCTCTGTAAAATCTAAAATGTAAATCTGGCAACTATTGCTATCCACAAACGAGGCTAACTGCGATCACACTATACTGGGAAACCTTCAGCCTTCCGCGAACGCGAACAATTTACTGCGGACGTGAAGGCTAAGTATTCCCTGAACTCTGAGAACACTGAATGCAATATTTTACTATACGAAAGTAGCAATATTTCACTACTTGATCCAAACTATATTCAGTTGATTCTCTGTCCTAAATCCACGACTCTAAACATAAATAAGATACTCTTGTCATGTGGTTTTGATAGTAGGTCTAACTAGGTGAAGATGACTCTCAACAATACAGTTCGTTGAGCTCAAATCCTGCTATTGGTGAGGGAGGAATACTAAAGCTCCAGGATTCAATGTGCTATGTTAAGGAGCTAATTGGAGTCAAACACACCACGACAACTGAACTCTATGCTAATGCCTTGGAAATCAACTGTGGTGAGGAGACTCGGGTCAGAGTGCCAAGTGATCATCTCAAGGAGTGCTTCCTCTCTTCTTTTACTTTATGATAGTACTATGAGGTCACAATATAGTTGTAGTTGGGGGTGCTCCTATGATTTGAACGAATTTTAATTGCTTATTTTAACCAACTTCTCCTCCAAGAAAGTAATAACCAAATATGAAAGAAAATTATATTTTTTCCTTTTAGGAAAAGTAAAAGTAATTATGATAATACTTTGACTTTTTTCAAGAGAAATATAAGAGTCAAAAATGATGAGAAAATAAAGAAAAACTCTTAATAGATCTTACTATATCCGATATCGCTATTTTTCTAATTTTCTTTTTGTATCATAGAGATCTATTTGATTATTTACAAATGAAATGACCGTCCTATTTATATTGGTCACGTAAGGGCTAATATATACATACTAATTATTTCTCAAATTCCTCAATATTTATAATTATATCCTATCTCTAGAATTCTCTGCATGACTAGAGAACTCCAACAACTTTACCAATAAATTCATAGATTTCTAGCTAAGACTTTCTGAGAAAAATTTCTATACTTCTCTAGAATCTTTCTAAAAGTGTCAAAATTTTCCTTATATAACATTCAATATGTTAAATATATGTGTTAAATAATACCTAGATGACATGATGACATGTTGGGTCACACTTAACTAGTAAGGCCCATTATGAGATAGCCCAATGGGGTTTCGCCATAATTCTATATAGGATATTTTTGTTTTGCTTTTGATAGTATCAAAAGAGGGATTGATATCGGCTATCAATTAGAAATAATTATCTTAAGGAATGATACCTGATTAAAAAACATAGTACGTTCTACCATTTGTTATGACTCCACAAGGTAAGTCATTCGATTTTATTCACTTTTATTTATTTTGCACCTGATATCAGGTTAGATCTGTGAATTTTATCTTACGGTTCAGTCGATTTGCTAATAGATTGATTTTTCGCTTGAATAGTTGACTGTTAATAGATCGTTTTACATAACAAATGGGGCATGGAGATTGGCGGTTACAAAGTGGTGGTAGGGTGGTTATGGTGGAATTGCAAGACAGATCCACATGAACCCGCGAGCATTTCCACCTAATTTGCCGCATTTTGCAGAGCAAAACAATTAATTTTCAATCCATTCCACTCTCGTAGATCCGCCCCCATAATTTTATTTCTTTGGATCGAATTTAATATTGAAATGAAATTTACAAAAGAAAAATATTTTCCCGCACACTCATAAAATGACTTTAAAATTGAAATAACCAATAAATTTTCAAAGGCTGCTACAATGGCTATTTAAAATATATATTACGGTTTTGTAATTTCCATCAAAGTTTATATACATTTTTATTTTTATTTTATGTGTAAATGATATATTTGAAATTTCTCTTAAAAATAATTAGAACATAATGATCTCTAAACATTGATGAGCTATTAAACTAAAAAAATCAGATCATGTGAAATCATAAATCGCACCAACACATAATTTAAATTATTTTTTCTTCAAATAGTAAATTGTAAATTTATTTGATAGAACCCTTTTAAAGACATGAATATATTTTCATAAAAAGAATATTTTCGGTAAAATAAATCCAAACTTAGATAACTTTTTATAGTATCAATTGATTAAAAATACAATTTTTATAATACCGTGTCATGATCCAGTCCCAATCATGATGATGCCTGCTAGATCCCACCTACAGGCAAGCCAATTACACAACCCTAGGGTACATGTCCTAGCTTTCTAGTCCAAACCATAACCATTTTGACAATATATATAACCAAAACCTACCCAAAACCTAGAAGTCAACTGTGCAGAGCTACAATAGACACAAGGACATATGATATACATATATCAATAATAGTAAAATACATAAAACCAGGAGTGCACCTACAAATACATAACTCTACTGTACAAGGCCAATGTCGAAAAGCAAGAGACGACCATCACAAGGAAGGACAATGCAACGAAGCTAAAGCTACCAGTGCTCACTCGAAAGAAGTCTCCTGCTCGCTCTTAAATCCCTAACTCAGCAATCATGGCCCGTATCAAGACTTGTACCATAAGAAGATGTAGAAATGTAGGGAGTGAGTACCTGAAAAGGGCAACTAATAGGCTTTATCGGCCGATCGAGTGAAATAGTAAACATATATAAAGCCCAAATATAAAGAGAACTATAGAAGTGTAGCAAAACAAACTCAAATGATGGAAAAAACATGTCTGGAAACACTCAAACCACACTGAGCTAACCAAGGAGATGAAAAATGATAATTGAACCAACAAAGTGATGAACATTGATACCACTAACCAAAACTATGTAGGATCATACAACAACTGCCCTCAACTGAGGCATAGTGTTGTACATAGGTGCAAGGCCTAGTATATATGCCTATACGCCAACTAGGCCCCTATAAGCCCAGAAGGTAGACCCGCGCACAATCTGATGAACTGAATCACAATAGAACCCAACTCCTAATATAACATGATCACAAGTCGGTTGTACATGGGTGTAATGCCCTAATGTCTAAGCCTAAGTGTCCCCTAAGCTCCCATAAGCCTAGGAGGTACACCCGCACATAATCAGGGAGTGAATAGGTATGTGGATCCATGGGTAATCAATCATGAGCCTCTCCCTAACCATAACAAGTCAACTATGTCCTTAACCCTGTGCCAGCATGTGACACTCGATCCAAAATATACATGCATAACAATGGGATGTATCCCTCATGGGAGAAAGAATCCCTCTTATATACAACTTTGTCTTATCTTGAAATGTCAATCATAGGGCCTCACTTCCAAAGTGGAATCAGCGGTGTCTTTGACCTAAAATATCAATGAATGGGGTTTAGCCCTAAAATGGAGTCAATGGGATCCTCGACCCTAAAATATTAGCAGGTGCTCGGACCTAGGAATCTGCATCTTCAATCTTGGCCATCAAAACTCAGACCATGGGGCGCATAACCCTTGTACTCGGATACTCAGATGTGCCCACTGAAGCTCGAATAGCGATGGGGAGAGTAATCTAGGGCTGGAGATATCAATATCTCAACTAGTCTATCCAAATCTAGAACTTTACAATCACACCATGCCTAGAGTGAATGTAGGCAAAAACAATCGTATTATCCCCAGAGTGAACATAGGCGATGACACTAACAACGTAGGTATCCTATAATCTAAATCTAACCCACACAACTATAACTATAACCTTTTTCAGATACAACAGATAGCCTAGCATTAGATGGAGATCACAGTGTACAATAATAATTAGCAACACATCGGAGTGTATATGTATCAAAATCACTATGGAATAAGGCCTCCAAAAGGCCAAGTATACCAAACCTCATCAATACAATATGCCCAGAGTAAACATAAACAATCACGGTCTATCATAAGTATCCTGGACAACCAACCTAACAAAGTCATATCTATGCCAGAATCAGGCCACAACATGATATATAATCAACACACAGCTCCTGGTTATCATATCTTAGTATAAACAAGCTATACACATTCATAGAGGTGCGAATCAAGTTAGAGCACATGCCTGTCTCAGGGCACTAGCCTATATTCGGCCCTTTCCAGGCCTCTTCTTTATGTAAATCAACTCATAGGGCAGTGACGGTATAACCTAAGCTAAGGCCCAAGAGGCTAGAAAAATGAGACATCTACCCAGAATTACAATGCAACTAAACTTCTATCAAGGAGTTCGCTCAAGGCAACCATATGTTGGCCCACCGAAAATGTGGTTTTCTTTAAATAGGGTGCTAGTTTTTAGGATTTACACACATAGCTAATGGTTCATCATAGATAAGCCCAGGAAGCATGCAGGATATATCTTACACCTAGCTACCAGGGTCACACTCCCATCTCTAACCCGTCAGTGGCACAGTGGCAATACTTCTCGTATCACAAAATGCAAGGCTCCTTAGGGGTGCACTATACCCATCCCTAGAACATGGTGGGTTTCTCCACTCATAAACTAGTAGCACAAGTACATCTAGCTAACAACGGTATATAGGATCACATAAGTCACAGGGTAGGATAGAATTATGGTTAAACATGAAATTCTACCACAAGTACTCAAAATGGATATAGATGACCACAACCGCATCATGCATATACATACCAATCAGAGATAAATACTAGATTTGCCTCACAAGGTAGCATCTAATTATAGGTCAGCCTCAATAGCTAGTATATTTTGGTAGCCCAAGACCGCACACACATACAAGCAAGAGTCAAGCTTAGTATACATACTTGTCCTATGTTCGTAGCCCAAACAACCCTTTTCCGACACTCTCGTAGCCAAATAGTATAAGAATTCAGCTAGTATAGTACCTATAGCTAACACAACCCTCAATACAACACCCATACTTCAGAAATACAGAAATAAAGAAATTCCACAATTGAACTACCAAAAGAAAATAGAATAATGTAGTCCTATATCACCATAAATAACACATGCAAATTCACAACCAGCTATATACAATATAAATCCCACATCTCAACCTGTTCACAGTATATATCTATACATTCCAACTCAAATCTGTAATATTTTAGCTTAGTCTAAGGTTTAGAGAAAGCCTAGCCTACCTGCCATCCGACGTCTATTGCTTTGAGTCAATCCAGCCAAGCTTTACCCCTCCAAATATCTTTTCAATGTTGCTTAGTTGTTAAAATATAATCTTCAAGGTCAATACAGTTTAATTGGCTCTAAAAGCTTAAAAAACTATCGAAAATACATTAATTGGGCCTAAAATAGGAAAAAATAGAGCCCACACCCAAAATCTCAAACAAATCCCTAAAAAATGGTTCCCCTCTAACCCTTAGTCTACAACCAAAAATTCAACCTAAAATAGACCCCCAAAAATTGAAAAAAGGCCCAAAATGAAGTAAAGAACTTTACTGGGAAAATAATCTTTTCAAAATATTCTTAGTCAAAATTTTCAAAAATCAAATAAAATAAGCGAACACACAACATACCACAACGTTTGCCTCAGAATGTAGAATAATTTAGGCTGAAATTCATTTAGTTGTCAAGAATCAATTATGAATTCAACACGTAAAGTATTCACCAAATTTTAGAAAGTAATCAGCTAAATCAGTGAATTTACCTCAAAATACACATCAAATCCCAAATCCAACTTCACCATGATGTTCCTTACAAAAATCCAAGTCACATAAGCTTTTGAATCACTTAAATCAAATGGAAAATGAGCTCTAAATTATGGTACAAAGTTAAGAGCCTTAACCAACCTATGATGGCTAATGGTAATGTTTTCAAAAACAAGCGTGAGGCTATGGAGGGCCCTCCTACAAGAGAGAAGACTTTCGCTGATCAATTTGAGGCTAGGAGAATAAAGAACAAAGCAAACATGGAGAGAAAGTTCGGTAGCATTCAAGAAGTTACCCCTGTAACAATCCCAGTAGATCGGGGGTAACCCAACATAGTTGATCTCCTTTCATTCCCAACCTTAGTGCATCACAACATACAACAGGGGGATTCCTTAACTCAGTCATCCATATTTCATTTTGAATTTTTTGTTAGCTTAATTTGAGAATAATGTTTCTTTTATAGGGGAGTTGAGCTAAGTTGTGTTTCAATTTGATTTGTGTTGCCTATAGAGTTGGGAGTTGGTAGTTCTGATGGTTGAGGTATAATTAATTGTAAATAAATTTTAATTTGGGTTGTAATAGAGTAGTGTTTATTTTTTCTATATTTACTTTTCTTTCTTTTTGTGTTCAATGAATGAATGGTTGCAACTGATGTCCTTCAATTTTGGCAAACCCCGCACATATATGATAAGCTGTTCATATGTTAATGTCATTTCTCTAGTCCTTAGCAATCCGGGTATCAATGTTCCATATCTTTGATTTGGATGGTGCCATAGATGAGGAGCATATCCTCACCAATTAGTCTTTTCTTGAAAAATTAATCTATGAATAGATTTGAGGAATCTTGAGTTGGCTAGGTGAGCAATTGAGCTTGGATATAGGATGATCAAAAAAATTGTAAGTGTGTTGCCATTGTTTAAATACGAAGCTATTTTTCCAATGTGAGAGTAGTTATCTTGTTGAAATACTTGTCTTGCAACATCTAGAACTTGCTCGATTTATTTTGAGGAGTAGCTTGGTGAATTATGGATTAGGAGAGGACCTTAGGCCTTCTTTGGTTCCATTTAGTCCATTTGATCATAGTGACACCCCTTGAGAATGAAATGAATCCTTAGTGAAGCCCTTTTGAGCCTTCATCCATTGTTTGGCAATCTTGTAACCTTGACTCATATTTGTGAAAGACAATTCCTTCTTGTTTCCTACCGATCCTTCCTTGAGCTTGAAACACTAAGTAGTCGCCAAAGGCTAAGTTGGGGGTGTTAGTAGAAAGAAGGAAGTGTCTCCCCTGAAAGAGTCGAAAAAAGAGGGACAAGAATGAAAGAAAAAGATTGAGGAGTCCAAGAAATGAATGAAAAGAAAAAATGAAAAAGAATGCTTGAAAATTGAGAACCCTCCAAAAATTGTGTAAAAGAGTGCAAAAGGGAGACACTTAGGATGATAAATCAAAATCAAAAGAGATGTCAAAAAGAAGGTGAATGAAAAAGGACCAAAAGAACCTTCGAGACTAAAAAGAACATGTAGAGTTTAAGGAGGGATGAGCCATTACTGACCATATGCTATCCTACCCAACGTTTACCTAACATTATAGTCCTAGCAAAGTCCTTTGGATCCTAGTCCGGAAGAAAGTCAAGTGAATCTGAATGAGAACAAGGGCAAGCCTATAGGTAGAAGCTTGCATGCTATTTCTCTTTTGGGAGAGGGAGAGTTGAAGACATCCTTTGTAATCAATGTTAAAATATTGAGTGTTAAGGATCTTCTTTGGCGTGAGGGCAAATGGTGATGCTTTTAGGTAGTGATTAGCAGCTACATAAGCAATTGTGAGCATAGACATGTTTTGGTTACTCCTTAGTCATCTCTCGAGGCTTCAACATAACGTGAGTGGTTTGTGGAAGCTCAAAAAGCAATAAAAAAGGTGAAAATATATGTATTTCTCCCTATGGCCCTGTTTACAAGCTCTGAAATTGGATAGATTGATGTTTGATTTGCCTGAGGGAAAATAAAGGCTTAAGTTAGGGGTGTTGATGAGTCCATATTTTGGACTCATTTTGGGGCTAGCTTACAAAGAATCATTACCCTTTGTTTGCTATTATTTTTAACTTCTAACAAATATGCATGTGCTATAATAGGAAATGGGATTAAAAGTGCCCAAATAGACAATATTTGTTGAAATCTTGGAAAGGAAGCAAAAGTGCAAAAAGGTAAAGAAACGTGGTATCATCAACATACTCGGCGATCTGCTGAACACTCAGGGAGATTGCCTATCATTGCACCAATCAAGGTTCTAGATCAAGTCAAAAAGGTGGTCAAATTTGATATCACAAAGCATGTTCGGTGTACCCCAATTTGCACAAAAGATCACTTAAAGTTACAACACTCAAAACTCCAAAACACTGATAATAAGGCGATGTGATAGATATTTCGGTGCATCACCAAATTGCATTAGCAGAATGAGGAGTTAGTGCCTAATGTTGCAGAAGAGGAAGCCTTATGAAGATGGAAAAGAAAGTGGTCAAGCGCATATTTGGAGCATCGCTGAAGTGCTCGGTAATGGTCGGCCTCGATTGTTAAATAGCATTTTGCAGCATAAACTTTCACACATTTGCACGAAGCATGCAAGCAATTTTAAAATAGACATTGTAGATATCAGTTCATACAATATCACAACAACCAGTCTTCTATAGAGAGTAGTATATAGAACTTTCCTCTTAGAGTACAAAGGAGAGTTAGTGTTTTGAAGCTTTTGGCAAGCAAATTGGAGAAGATTAGCTGGTGATAATTAACTAATATCTATTCAATCTTGTTACCCATGACTGCTGCTGCTATATTTGGTATCAAATCTTTAATTTTTAACATGTGAGGCTAAAACCCCCATGTTGCGGGTGTGCAATTGATATGGCTTTTTGATTTATCCATTGGGTCTTCGATATTTTGACTTATTTGTAGTCTATTTGAGTGAATTTATGTCTATTCCTATGTTTAATTTATAATTTCAAAGTTGCAAACTTGAGGTTTAGTCTAGATCTCTGATTGTTTCTTTATCAAGAATGATTAGAGTGTGGAATGGATATAATGGTTGGAAACCTCTAGGGGTTTTGGTTGAAGTCTACAACCATGGTTTCAGTGGCCAAGGATTAGGGGTTTTCTGAGACTTCGTAGGCCAAGCGTGTCCTCGGCAGTCGCATATGATTTTTAGTTAATTCATGCGAAAAATCCTTCTATCATAGCTGATATTAGGTTACAAGCAAACTATCGTATTCACTCAATGTCAACTCATTTTTGTCAATTATTTAGATCCAAATGGTATACTAAATCCCATATTTGCACATCCATAACATCTTCCCTTAGTTGTAGTTTAAGTCATTAATTACAATTTGTTTAGTTCAATCGTTATTTTGAATATTGCAACCCTACAGATCTTATAATCACTTAGTCCAATAAGTCATTTATACCTTGAATAACAATTCCTTATGGGATCGACCCCAACCTCTCAGTTGGGTTATTATGCTGATGACGATCGCTCCTGCTTTCTCTGAGTTGCCGAATTGAGTGACATCACTGGCACATGGCACTTGATCCTGTAATATTGTGTCAGCGTAGCTGAGTAAGACTAAGAGAACCCAACTAAGTAGAATAGAGTAGTATACAAGCAATTATATAATAAAATCAAATGAAACTATATCACACTATCAGACGGTCGAGGTATGGAATTGTACGTGGGTGTAAGGCCCTAATGTCTATGCCTGTATGCCAACTGGGCCCCCATAAGCCTATAAAGTACACCCATGCACAGCTAGGGGGTGTATAGGTGTAAGGACATAGGGATCAATAATAGATGGTATGCCATCTCAACCAGTGCAGAATATAGTATCAGTTAGGGCCTTCAACCCCTACGTGTCGTCTGAGGCCTCCAACCCCCTTTCCGGACTGGCCTCCAACTGAGGAATGAAAAATCATATGCCAACCATAGCCAATGGATGATAATAAACTAGGTAATGTACCGAGGAACAATCAAACAGGTCTCCTGCCTAAGAACAATCAAACGTGCCTCCAACCCAGGAATGACCATTGCTCAGCTAGTCCCTAGGGTCTGTACCTCTTAAGTCAAACTGTGTATATACATCATTATATAGGCTTTGAATAATGTAACTCTAGGAAAGCATTGGATTAAGCCTAAGCTAAGGCCCATAGGAAGGAAATAGCCACAAATATTACATGTATTCCATACTAATGATAACAATCCAGTTGATAACGTAAGAAGTAACCAGGGACAATAATAGACAGGCCATCTGATGAATGTAATAAGTCATAAGGACAGGATAGTAGGCCATCCAACTCATTACAACACAGAATCCCTACACCATAAATAATATGACTAACTCCTAGGGTGTAGCATATATCTCCCAATTAGGATCGTAATCTCATTAATGAGTGCCTAGGGGTTCGATCTATCTATAGCCTCACACAATAGCAGAACCTCAATGGGTAGTCAAAAGTACAATCGATAACCAATCACCCAAAGGATAACATATTCCCCAATACTTGACAACCTAACAGGTATATAAGTTACCAACTAGACATACGTATCACTAAGGGCAGTATAAGATCGGGTCTAGCTATTGGCAGGTTTATCATAGTCCAAGACAACCAAAAGTATCTAGAACAATCTTAGACAATCTAATCGATAAGTATAATCATATCCAAACAACCTTACACATCCTAGTTGATACCCAAAGCATAATGTGCCTCCCCTCGATAGAACACAATTCAGTCACTAGTGAACCAATATATCAATAGAATCACAACAACAAAGTCATAAGTACAAAGTCATAGTGTATAGCCAGGAGTAAACTGACAACCAGCCCCTCAATTTCTATATAACAGTAGTACCAGACCACCCACACAGGTAACCTAGTATCCAAATAGGCATATATATCAATCAAAGGGCATACATTTGCATTTAGCTTTTAACAGGATATTAGTCATAACGTAAGGAAAAAGTAAGAAAAATTCACACCAGGTATTACATATTCATCAGTATCAGAAGCCCAATGGGTTAATCCAGTAGTTAAAAAATCAATTACAAGTATATAGGTAATATCAATGCTTCACTTACCTCAGTCACTCTCGATCTCGCCATTACAATCCTTATCAGAATCATCCATTGCCACAACAACACTAAAACCAACTCATATAATAGAAGTAGGTATTACAAAGCTTAAACAACCATAGTCTCAATGACATAGATATATTTTATTTAGATATCGCTAACAACAAATAAGTTCCCAATACCCATTTCACCTTAGTCTGGAGGTAAAGAAAACCTAGCCTACATTGAAGACAACTCCATAAGCTCTGGGTCAGTCCACAAAACCTTTACCCTAGTAGACCTTTTCCAAATGTCTCTCAGCTGTCAAAATAGAAATCATAACATATATGACTATTTTGACTATAATATCTCAAAAGATGGGGGAAAATATGTTAAGTATGACTAAAATGGGAAAAAATGGAGCCCACATCCAAAATACCAAACAAATCCTCATAAAATGATCTCTATGTTACTCTGAGTTTATAGCTAGAAATTGAGCTCATACCAAGGCTACAACACTAAGAAACAGCCTAAAAACAGAGTGACAATTCTTATCGAAAAGAAAACATATATGTACAACAACTTCCTCTTAAGATTTCTCAAAGATAAGACCAAATTAACTGAATCCAAACATATCATGATGTAAAGCTAAAAAAGTAGTACAATTTAGATCTGAATTTCAACTAATTCAATAAGAAATGACTAACATATCATAGCATGAAATTTTTGATAATTCACAGTAACATATTTAGCAAAAATAATGATTTTACATCAAAACGTGTGCCAAAAGCAATTTCTGACACTTCCATGATGTTCCTCTCTAACAAATACACGAGTTAGCCTTTTGAACTATTCAAATCAGATGAAAAATGACCTAAAAATGCAGTGTAAAGTTGGGGGGAATATATGTATAATAATATTTTGGAAACCACATATACATAGGCATGTAATCCTCTTGCAAACTTACTGTCACATGGCATTGATAGATCACCCACATGGCAAACCCCTGAACTTGCCACATCACCCTTTCCCTTTTTCAACAATCTTCCAATCATTTTTTTCGTTGTTTTGGGTTTGTTCGGACTTTGATTTTTACAAAAAAACTATGTATCCCTAATAATTTTGATGTTTTAGATCAAATGGCGCAGATAAAATTCCCACCGGATGTCATTGTGATTTGATATGGGTCCCACTTCTTTATATATATCTTTTTATAGAAAGACCCTAGGGGTCAAATCGTATCCAGAAGTCTGTGGCATCAAATGAAGGGTCGTTCCAGATCAAACTCAATGTTCTAGATTAGACTGTGCAATCAAAACTCTTATCCAGGGAACATTTTCTGAGGGTGTTGACTAAAGCCAATTATTGACCTATTTTGCTGGATAAATTTGAAAAACACAAGATAACTACACCGAACATGCTCCTAGCATAATTTGGTCATTCCTGAGCCGATGGAACCATTAGAATTTTACTCCAAGGCCATTTAGTAGGAATTTTCCAGAAAATTTATTTTATAGTTATAATGTTCTATTCTACTCGAAAAGTTATATAAATCTCAACCGATTAATCTAATAACCACACCAATCATATATATATAAAATCTTTTTACTTTTTAAAATTTCCATTCTACCCTTGCCACCTCTTTATGCCTCCTCATCCAGCACACCCTTTCCCCATCAATCCCATAATGCATTCTCCGCCCACTACATCGCCAAACCCTATCACTGCCGCTGATTCGATTACAAAGAAGATCCTTCATATTGGCAGAATATCCTTCTTCCCTACCTCGTGTATAGTACCCTATTCCCATCAGTCGAAAGAAGAACTTCTGCACGTCGAAAGAAAATGGTTTGCACAGCAACTTCTTCTTCATGGATTCAAAACTTCACCAACGCTTACCGCGCGCCATGCCTCCTCATAATTCACAGCGCCACATTTGAGTTATCACATAATTACAAAGTCATTTCATGGACTTCGAGTATCACAACAAGTACTGATTTTGATATGTTCTTTGGTTCAGTTAGTTCCTATGGTTAGATATGTTCAATCAACATCCAAGTATTGATTTTGATGTGTTCTATGGTTTAGTTGGTTCCTATGGTTAGATATATCCAATCAACATCTACATTATTATGTTCTCCATTGATATTTTTGTAATTTTATTTCAATTTCTCTATTTTGATGTTATAGGAACGCTTTCGCTATTTCTCTATTATGTTCTTGCACATTGTTTACTACCCTTTTTGGTTTGAAAGGATTAATGATTAACTTTCATTTTGAAAAAAATTGAAATTTACATATATATCAATTAATAGAGATGTATCTGGATGTGGAGTTTTAGCATGACATGTATGAGGAACTTAAGTTAGTGTTTTACATTATGTATATGCTCTTCCAATTTTCCCATTTTAATAGAGGTTGAAGGTCCTTTGTGTAGCATTGTGTAAAAAAACTTTCAACCAAAATATTCTTCAACATTGATTGTTTAGAAAATTACATCATTGCCATGAAGCACACTCTTCATCACCACGAAAAGGGAATTGCAGCTTACTGAGACACTTCATCAATTTTGCAACTTCTTTTAGCTCATCCTGAGGCATTTCACAATTTGAGAGATGAAGTTGATAGCAAAGTGGGGAACAAGCGCTTGCTAAGCGAATCTGATTTCACTAAACTTACCTCTGTACAATGAATTTCAATTATTAGATGATGAGGATAACAAAAAAAGCTGCGAAGTTCTTTGGAAAGCTGTAAAGGATTATTGGATCAGAATGAAAGAGTACTATAATGTAGTGAGCCATGGAAACCTATCTTTTATTATTTCATGATCTTAATTTTATATACTGCTCGTATATTTTAAATGTGTGTTGTCTTCGACAATTTTAGGTGTTCAACCTAAACTTCTGAAAAATTTACCTCTTGAAGAAGAAGCATCTGGAGGAGTGTACTGAAAGTAAGCTTCTATATAATCATGTTATTGAACTCGAAGGAAATATTAGAGTCTTCTACATTTTCCATCAAAAAACTAAATTTGTGGTTCAATTGTAGTCTTTTACGATCCCTTCGAGTTGAAATAAGAACTTTCACCCTGAACTTCTGCAAAATTATCCTCTTAAAGAAGAAGTATCCAGAGGAGTATACCGAAAGTAAACTTCTACATAATGAATTCCAATTATTAGATGACGAGGAGAATGAAGAAAGCAACAAAGTTCTTCGAAAAGCTGTAAAGGAATACTAGATCACAATGAAAGAGTACTATAATGCAGTGAGTCATGGGAATCCCTCATCTACTGTTTCATGATCTTAATTTTATGTATTTTTCATATATTTTTAATGTTGTTGTCTCGACAATTTAGGGTGTTCAATCTGAGCTTCTGAAAATTTTTGCCTCTTGAAGAAATAGTATCTGGAGGAGTGTACTGAAAGTAAACTTCTATACAATGAAGTTATTGAACTCAAAGGAAATATCAGGGTCTTCGGCATTTTCCATCAAAAAATTAAGCTTGTCGTTTAATTATAGTTTTTTATGATCCATTCGAGCTGAAAGAAGAACTCCTGCACAGAAAATCTTCTTCTTCATTGATGCGAACTTCCACTGTCGCAAACAGAGAGCCGCGTCTCCTCATACTTCAACACCTATTCACAATTTATCACCATGGAAAGTAAGTTGCGCCTCTGTAGTTGTTTTTATTGATTGCGCCTCCGCAGTAATTTTTCATATGACTCTTTAATACTATATCTTAAGCCTAAGATTACGAGGTCCCCCTAGTCGATTTCTACTTTAGATGTTCCATAGTGTTTAACTTTACATACTTTTAGTATAATTTTAATGGTGTTTTCTTTGAGTATTTCAGGTGCTGAACCTGAACTTCTGAAAATGATATATGATAAAGAGGTCACCTCCTGAAAAAGAAGTAACTGGAAGAGTATATTGAAAGTAAACTTCTATACAATGATGTTGTTGAACTCGAAGGAAATGACAGGGTTTTCTGCATTTCCCACCTAAAAATTAAACTTGTGGCTCAATTGTAGGCTTTTATAATCCATCTGAAATACTCTATTTAGTTTCGCAGATTAGATATTGTTTAACAATACAATTCCCTCTATTTCAGATGTCGCCTTTGAACTTACAAAGCTCCATTCCAAAGAGGAACACATCCCCAATCCGCACTCCAGGAATAGCCCCAACAATGCGCTTAGCGCAATTTATCCACGACCCATGTTCTCTCAATATTTGACAAGCCTTCTGATCACCTCTTGGCTTTCTATATGGACCCAAATGTTGGTTGACATCGGCTTCCACCATCACAACCGCTGATATTTGCTGATAATTCCATCTGGGAACCACCACTTCTAAAACCTGATTATTGTTATTACCAACAGTAACAATGGCAACAACAAGCACTGGATTTCCTCGAGAGTCACAAGGTACTTAAAATTCTGTCCAATTGTATTGGTCTAGTTGAGAAGGGAGCTCGAGCTTTGAGTATTTTTCGTGACATATTTCTTGCAATTGCCCGTGAATTCTCATGTTATTTGTTACTTTTGTATTATTATTGCTTACAGAAGTACTCTTTTAGTTTTTTAGAATGGATGATGCTAAAAAACTACAATTTTCTCTGTTTTTGATGTGGACTCAACACTAGATTGTGATATTTTGATCTCGCCGAAGAATGTATTTTTTAAAAGTTAGAGAATACATATCTCTTTTCTTCATTCGATCTGTTTACCTCTTGAGTGTAAAAAACCCAATTCATAAGTATTATCACTTTGAAGCCATTTGTTTTGTTGATCTATGTCTAAAATGATGTCAAAGTTTGTGGTTGAGGAGAAAAATAGCAACTGCCCCTGCTGCACCTCCTTATTACTTATACCCTTTTTCAATCAACAACACATTGAGTTTGAGGACAATTACATCAACAAGAAAAATAGTCGCCCCTCTCGCACTTGCTTTTCCTCCTCACACATTGTACCCTTTTTGCCATCACCTACAAAATGAGTGGTATGCCAACTATAGAGATGCCAAAAAAAAGACTTTCAGAGAAAATATTCTTCATTCTTGATGCGATGTTCTTTCCATCAAAGATGGAGTTGCGCATCCTTACAAATTATACCCGGTTGAGTGGTCCACCGCTCTTTTGTAACATCTTTGCTAGAAAATTTATGGGACTAGTGTATGATAAATAGTTGCTGTGTTATTTTTCATCTCTGTTCCACCTACTAAAGTTTGCCTGTATGATAATAAAGACCAGTATCTTTAAGAGGTTGTTTCCATAGCCTCATCATCGTATATTGCATTGGGTATTAGTGAAATACATTCTGTAGTTGCATCCACTGTCAAACTCCAACATTGTCTTGAATTGCTGATACTTGATGTCACTTGGACCAAGTTATTTTTGGTAGCTGCTATCTGTACGTTTGATGTTTGGTTGCTTTCCTTGCTAGATACTTCTACAGTGAAGTGAAATGCTAAGATGTCTGGGTTATGAAAGTGTAAGAGGGGGGGCATTGAATCGAAGTTTCTTCACTTTTTTTCTTTTCTTCTATCCTAGATAGTCAGCTAGCAAAATAGATAGTTGAATAATCAGACAGACAAATAAGGAGGAATGTCAAGTGCGCAAAAGAAACTTTGGCACAAGATGTTTTTATACTAGTTCAGATTCAATGTGAATCCTAGTCCAATCCCATTGGGTGTCAAGGGATATCTCCTCAATCCTTTAAAGGGTGTTGAGGTTACAATAAAGAAACTAAACACTCAGAATATTTCTCTCCTTTTTTGTTTTTCCTTTTTTTATTGATATACACCTCTCTTTTCAATATTTCTTCTTTTCTCTCTCTTTTTTTTCACAGTAAAATAAGACTATAAATTACAATGATTTTCTAAAGATGAAGAGTATTGATAAAGGTTTGAATTACAGTAGGCTTGTATAGTTGATGAGATATCTGGATGCCTTTTTTATAGAAAAGATGACACCCCAAGGGATTTGATCCTTTGATTGAGGCATTGATGATTCTCTTTCCAAGAATAACGGTAAGGCCGTTGGAAGGCAATCATCCTGGATCTTTTGTGTATATCCTGAATATTCCGCTGAATGCTTGATTGGAATCTCCTTCCTTTTTGATTAATGCAATCATCTTAGATCTTTTGTGCATATCGTAAATATTCTGCTGATTGCTTTATTAGAATCTCCTTTCTTTTTGATTGCTTGATTTTTATTCCTTCTTCCCTTTCAATTGTTAGTCTAATTTTTGAAGATCCTTGATTGTGTGACGTATTCTCAGATTTGTTCAAATTCCTTTTTGATTTGATTGGCCTTGATTGTTTCACTGGAATTGAGATTTTCTTGATTTGCTCAATCTTATGTTTTCTTTTTTGGTTGGTTGGCCTTCAGATATCCACTTTTGTGTCCTGAATACTGTCATCATTCAAAACAAAATTAGCACCAACAATCTCCCCCTTTTTGATGTTGACAGTAAGGGGTTATGTAGTCCACTTCCTTGAAGGTAGTCGACTGCCTTGAGCTTGGTCCCCCTGAATAGCTGAGTTATGTGCTCCCCCTAAGTTGATACCTGCTAGAAGGCTTGCTACTACAGTATATGCAAATCACATACAAAAGAATACACTACTAAAAAAGCAACACATACTACATAATATAATGCAATGTAAAAATAACAACACATACTACATAATATTTTCTCCTCCTTAGCATCACCAAAATGGAACCAATCCCAAACAAGAAATATTTAATAGTGCTCATAGCACAACAGTTTTTCAAAACAAAAATAAAAGCAGTGTTTGTGCATATAAGCATTTAGCAATAGTCCAAAAAGAAGAAAAAATATTTATCCTCGAGGATGAAATTAAATACATCAAGGTGTTCATAAGAGATGTTTTCAAGTTATCGATCATAGCAGTCAAAGAGGTGGAGAGTTCATTTGAACTGGTTTGAATTTTCTAAGCGAACTTGGTAGCATCCTTCATAACCTGGTCTAACTTAAGATGAATTTTGGCCACATCAGTACCTGTCTCCTTGGTAGAGGCGTGAATCTTTTCCACAGAGTTAGCAACGGAATCAAACTTGTAGTGATTGGATAGGAGAAGATATTGAAGGGCTTTAAATTTCTCGTCTTTCCCTGAGATCCCTGAGAGCATATCTTCAAGAAATTTAGAGTCGAGAGGGGGTGGAATAGTAAGGGTGGGAGGAGAGGGTTTAGGTGGAGAAGCAGGGGCAGCATAGTCAGATTTGAGTACCCAATGGTTGTTAGAGAGTACGAAGCCATACTCCTAAAGGCTCTAGAATTGTAGCACTGCTTCACATGAACTAAGGGAATATCTGAGAGACCAACAGAGTTGGCTTCGAGATGCGAGAGATAATCATCTCGTAGGGAAGACTGGGGAAATCAATGGTAGAGTCAATCATGTAGTTAATGGTAAAGGAGGAAAGCTTGAATCTCTTTTTAGAGAGAAGACAGTAGGCACAGAAGGTGTCATGAATAGATAGAGAGGTGAATGAGCCTTTTCTTGGAAGGAGGGTGGTTGCCACTATATGAGCAATAACCCTGGCGTCAAAAGATACATCTTTAGGGCCCAGAATAGAGGGACAAAGACCAGAGGTGATAGATAAAAGGGCTTTCTTTGCTTCTTCAAAAGTAACATCAAAATTAGAGGGCTAAGAATTTTTAATCAAACCAGAAAACCTAGTGCAGTGAATGTCAAGAATATCGTCCAGAAGATCATAATCAAAGAAGATTCACTTACCAAGAACTAGGGTTTCCACTTCTCTAGGCATGGTGCAATGAAGGTTGTCATTAAAGAGTCTGACAAGTAACTCATAAACCACTTTTGGAGGGTAAGAGAAAATGTTTGCCTAGCCTTGATATTTAAAAAACTCCTTGATGGGGTAGTAAAGAGTCAGGAGGAGATCAAGGTCGACAAGATGTCCATGCGCAATAGTCTTGGTTTTAAGAGTTTGAAACAGGGTTTTATTAGAAGAAAACCAAAAGTTGGTTTTGACATCAAGTGATTTGTCAAACTCGAAGTAGCATTTTCTTTTCTAATCATTGAAAGGATGGACAGAGGTGGGGTGTTTGAGAGAGGAGATGGGTAGAAAAGTTGAAGATAGAGGAGAAGAGAGAGCGGAGGAATGTTTGGAGTCCACTGGAATAGGAGAATGGGCAATGCCCTTTCCTTTGAACCTAGAACTTTTTTGAGGAGGCATGATGGAGGATAAAAATGAGAGATGGAGATGAGAGAGATTAAGGAGAAAAGAGATTAAAAAGAAAAGAAGGGGAGGATGAAGAAGAAGGGGTGAGATAGAACTTGACGGGACATAAAAGGAAAGAGGGGACTGACACATGAAACAAAAAAGGGAAAGTCAACTGCCAGCCATCAATAATAAATGCAAGGTAATTAATAAAGTACCGAGGATTCATACTCATAAGGAACAAAATCAGAATCTTAATAAATGCAACACATAATTTCCATAAGAAAGGGAATTTTCCACATACTCAGTTAATATATGCAGCATTTTCCAAAAATAATTTAAAATGGTTTGGAAATAATTTTTAAAAGATTTCTGAGGCAATAAAATCTTTCCTCAAGGAGTAGTTTAGTAAAAATATCAGCCAGCTGATTTTTAGAATTAACAAAAATAATTTCATCATCTCCATTTGAAACATGGTCTCTAATACAATGGTGCTTAAATCAATATGCTTATACCTAGAATGATGCACCAGATTTTTAGACAGATAAATGGCACTAGAAGTATCACATAATAATTGAGCAGGTTTGACAGTTATGTCAAAATCAGATAATTGATGAATGATCCATAAAACTTGAGCACAGCATAATGCAACTGCTACATATTATGCTTCAGTGGTTGAGATGGATACACAATTTTGTTTCTTGCTATTTCAAGAAACTAAGACATTTCCAAGAAATCGGCAAGATCCACTAGTACTTTTTTGATCCACTTTATCACCTGCATAGTCTGCATCTGATAATCTATGAAGATTAAGTATAAAGGATTTTTCATACCATAGTCCATAAGAGATGGTGCCAACTATATATCAAATAATTCTTTTAACAACAGTAAGATGAGATTCTTTAGGAGCATATTGAAATCTAGCACATTTACATACACTGGACATGATATTAGGATGACTAGTAGTGAGATAGAGTAAGGATTCAATCATACCTTGGAACTTGGTTTCATCAACACTTTTTCCATTGGGATCAAGGTCCAAGTTACAAGAGGGACTCATAGGAGTGCTGATAGATTTAGCATTTTCCATACCAATATTTTGAACAAGTTCTAGTGCATACTTGCTTTGACAAGTAAAAATACCTTGATCATTTTGATAGATTTGAAGACTAAGAAAGAAGGTCTACTCACCCATCATGCTCATTTCAAACTCACTTTGCATAAGATTGGCAAAGTCCTTGCATATATCAGGGTTAGTACTACTAAATATAATATCATCAACATATATTTGAATAATGATATTGTCAGCAAAAGAATTTTTGATAAACAGAGTAGTGTGAATGCTTTCTTGAGAAAAACCATGAGAAAGAAGAAATTTGCTCAGGCGCTTATACCAAGCTCTGGGAGCTTGTTTTAGTCGATAAAGAGCCTTTGAAAGTTTGAAAACATGATAAGGAAAGTTTGAATTTTCAAAATCTGGAGGCTATTTTGCAAAAACTTCTTCAATAAATCCACTTAAAAATGCACTTTTAACATCCATTTGAAATAGTTTAAATCTTTTGTAAGCAGCATAGGCAAAAATAATTTGAATAGACTCTAACCTTGCTACTGGAGCGAATGTCTCATTATAGTCGACTCCTTCTTGTTGAGAGTAGCCTTGAGTGATAAGCCTTGCTTTAATTCTGGTAAGTTCTCTAGCTTCTTTCAGTTTGTTTCTAAAGACCCATTTTGTGCCAATGATAGTAGTATTTTCAAGTTTAGGAACCAGGGTCCAAAATTGATTTCTTTCAAACCAATCCAGTTCCTCCTTCATTGCCTTAACCCAATCACTGTCTTTCAAAGCTTCCTCTACCTTTTTAGGTTTAAATTGGGATATAAGGGCTATGTTGGCATTTATATTGTTGGATGCCCTTGTCCTCATTCCATCATTGATGTCACCGATAATGAATTTCTTAGGATAATCATGCTCACTTCTCCATTCATTTGGAATATTTCAACTACTAATTGACTTTCTGTGACAATAGTCGACTGGTCATTTTTTGCAACTTTTGTAGAAACTGTTTTGTCACTGTTAGTGGTACCTTCATCGTCAGAACTGTATTTTTTCTCAGTAATTGGATTAGAATCATCAAACACAACATGAATGGATTCTTCTATAGTAGAAGTACATTTATTAAAAATTTGATATGCTCTACTGGTAGTAGAATATCCAAGAAAAATACCTTCATCACTACGAGGATCAAATTTACCTAGATTGTCCTAACCATTATTGTGCACGAAGCACTTGCAACCAAAGGGATGAAAGTAATTAATATTGTGCTTTTTTTCATTCCATAATTCATATGGAGTGTTCTTCAGTATTGGCCTGATTAGACACCTGTTAAGAATATGACATGCAGTACTTACCGCTTCTGCCCAGAAGTGGTGAGGAAGGGAGTGTTCACAAATCATATTTCTGGCCATGTCTTTAAGTGTTCTGTTCTTCCTTTCAACTACTCTATTTTATTGAGGAGAGCGAGGAGCAGAGAAGTTATGGGAGTATCCCTTTTCACTGTAGAAATTTTCAAAAGCCTTGCTCTCAAATTCTTCTCTATGATCACTTCTTATAGAAGTGATGTAGCCTTTTTCTCTCTGTAATTTCTTGGAAAGGAACTCAAAAGTCTTTAAAGTATCATCTTTGTTAGCTAAAAACATAACCCAAGTAAAGCGAGAGTAGTCATCAACAACAACAAATGCATACCTCTTACCACTAATGCTTGCTATTCTAGTTGGACCAAAGAGATCCATGTGAAGAAGTTGAAGAGATTTTGTCATAGAGACAATGTCTTTAGATAGAAAAGAGTTTCTTGTTTGCTTACCCAATCACATATAAGATTCTTTATGTAGTCTAGCTTTGGAAGTCTAATCATGAGTCCCAATCCTGCAAGTTTTTCAATTAGCCTCATGCTAGCATGTCCAAGTTCTAATCATGAGTCCCAATCCTGCAAGTTTTTCAATTAGCCTCATGCTAGCATATCCAAGTTTTTTATGCCATAATCCAAGGATCTTCTGAGATAGATGCTAAGCAGATGTGATCAGGTGATCCTTTGACTGAGTCTTAAATGTAAACAATTGTCCCTGCTTCCTAGAAGAAGTGCCTTTCCTGAAACATCTTAAATAATGCATTCAGTTTTCTTAAATCTGACTTGTAGGTCAACATCACGTAGTTGACTGATACTCAACAGATTATACCTTAGTCCTTTCACAAGATACACATTAGTAATTTCACAAAATTCATTAAAAGCAATAGTTCAGTGCATACTTGCTTTGACATACTCAACAGATTATACCTTAGTCCTTTCACAAGATACACATTAGTAATTTCACAAAATTCATTAAAAGCAATAGTTCTAATACCAATGACAGTTCCAGTTGAATTGTCACCAAATCAAATTTTTCCACCTCGAAATTCCACAACTGATTTGAATAGATATTTGTTGCCTATCATAGAAAAGAGATTTAAAAGAAATAGTTCCAATACCGTTGTCTATATATATATATGATATTATCTCTATATAGTGTTGGGGATGACCAAGCCTAGCTCGAGGGGTTATAGGCCCGAGTAACCTATCAAGGGGTTGTTACCCATCAACCTTGATGGAGGGTATGTACTCTTTCAACCTTGATGTGGGGTTAGTACTCTGTCAACCTTGGTGGGGGGTTTGTACTCCATCAATCTAATGAAGGGGATAGTACCTCATGCGCCTATCCAAGGGGGTGGTAGGCCTTGGCTTATTTTATAATGGTCACTCTTTACACTCGTATTATGATCATTATAGGCATGGTTTTACATCAAGAATCATTCATACATGTCATAGTGTTAGTATGCTATTCATTGTTTATGATTATGCATTTTGCCTATGATGTCTACCTCTTGTTGCATTGCATCCTACATACTTAGTACATTAAAACGTATTAATGCACACTTTCTGCCTATATAATGTCACCATGTAAGGACCAGTGTACCACTTGATGGTCCTCCTCTAGAAGTTTTTTCCCTTGTTTACGTGTATCTCTTATTGTCATTCAAATTGCTTCCACAACCAAGGATGAGCAATGATAAGCTATGAGGCTTGTTTGGGGTTCCGTCGAGTTCCCCATTCGTCGATTACGTCTAGGCCCTAGACTTGGGTCGTGACACAGTATATGGCCATTTGAACAAGCATTTAATATGAAAAGTCATGATCTAGCCTAGAATGGTACAACTATAACTCCAAATGCTCAATTCCATACACATAGGAGCACCAAAGTTCATTCATTCTTAACAAAAGGTTAGAAGTCCACTTGCCTCTAATAAAGTCTTGAAATAAAAAAGGAATCACTTCTTTCCCTCTCTTATGATTCTCCAAATAACCATAATCTATTCAAATATAGCACCACAATCACATAACGAATCTAATGACACTAAAATTAATTAATTCATAAAAAAGGGGTAAAATGGTCAAAATCTAATGCCAAAGGACATAGACAGAAACTAAAAATTTATGGATGAAAATATTCGACACGTAACAAGGAATTTAACGGTGAAATCGATTTCAAAAATGGAGCTAAGATGAGAGACAGATCAATGATTTTAGTTTAGGAAATTATATTCCAAAAATCCCCAAATTCCACCATTAATTCCCCACATTTAGAAGTTAAAACAAAAATTAATCAATGGAAATAGTTGCAATAGGTTAAAAGATAGTTACTCCATCAATTTACCTTTAAAAACTTAAAAATCCTCTCTTATAATGAAGCTTGGAATGTCAAAACTGGTGGGAAATGAGCTAAAATCATGTTTTAAAGAAAGACACTATTTAGGCATCAAAAGTGCTCCGTGAAAGTGGAGGCCAAGGAGGGTTGACCCTTCTACAAATGCGGAGTCACCCTATGAACGCAGAGGTAAAATTGCTGAATCTTCGCGAATATGGCCCAAGTGGCGCGAACGCAGAGTACTGGTGCCAGATGCACCAGAAACAACAATGAACCAACAATTCAGCCTATCAAAAGCAAGAATTGGACCCTCAGGAATTCGTTCGGAACCTTGTGGAGACAAACCAAACATAGAACCCTACCAAAAATATTGATTTCAACTCAATGGAACCATCGTAATTTGAATCCAGAACCTTCGTGGCCGTGAACTCGAGAAAGATCATTTAAACTAGAATTGAACCTAAAACCTCAAAATATTCACAGGACCTCTAAAAATTATAATGAGGGCACTTCTAGCATTAGTTTCACCACCTGGAACCACTAGAATTAACAGAATTTCAATACAAGCTCCTGAACCCCAAATGTTGACCAAAGTAAAACCTATGATCCAAAATGAACTAAAAATGCAACTTTAGGCCTAAAATTTCTTTTTTAAGTCCAAATTCAGTTCTGCAAGTTCTCGTTGACCAAATTTAGCATTCCAGAACTGATGGAATCAACATAATTGAATTCCAACACTTGAAACTCAGAATGACCACAAAACTCAAAATTTCCAACTTTAAGCACTTTTAAAATCCTATCTTTTGAAAAATTCAAACTTTGTAGGATATTTTCAAAATACAAATTTTGGACTCACCCATAAATGATCCAATGCAACTTTTGGGAAGGGCAACAAATAACTTGATCAAAAAAACCAGAAATGACCTTCGAGGTCATTACATATACATGGCAGCTACTGTCACCTAGCTGCCACATGGAATCCTTAAGTCATGCCACATGGCAACCCCAGGTCCTACCATATTCCCCTTTCCTTAACCCTTTAATTTTTTTCCATCTATTTGGGTTCGTTTGGACTCTAATTTTCGCAAACGAACTATGTAATCATATGGATTTTGGCATTTTGGATCTAACAATATAGTTGGAATTCCCAATGGAGCTTCCCACAATAACATGAGAGTCCCACTTCTTTTATACAACTTTTAACAGAAAGGTCTTAGGGGTCAAAACGTATCAAGATGTCCCTGCGATATCAAACAAGAGGTCATCCTAAAAATATTGATGTTTTAGAGACAATCATGCTATCAAAATTCTTGTCCAAGACAGGGTTCCTAAGGGCATTGACTAGGTCAACTATTAACCAGTTTCGGTGGTCAAATTTGTAATTCATGATATAATTGCACCGGATATGCTCCTAGCCTAATTCAATCGTTTCGGAGCTAATGAAATCGTTAAAATTCCATTTTGAGGTTTTGTTTACTAGGACATCACCAAAAAACATCATTTTAAAGATATAACTTCCTAGTTAACTCAAAAATTCACATAACTCTCGAATAACCCGACCAATAATAACCCTAATAGTCCTGAGGTAACTATACACATGCTCAAATCAACATAATAACTGTAAAATCATAGAAATGACCCATTGGGTTATTACATACTTTCCACAATGGCAGGTGAATTTGGAAAACCAATTGAATTAAATCTATTACAAATAATCTATGTGCTCGTAGCTACTAGTATTTCTTAGAATTTTTTGAAACTAACAATATACATTTCTTAATCTGCGGCATACCATAACCATCATTTCAGGTTCTGAGTGAAAGAAAGGAAAAATGAAGAAAGGAAATCAATCTGCATAAGGTATTTCTTCACTTACAAAGCACAAACCTAGAATATCATGCCATCATGTAATATACCTACCACCATTCACCTTTTATTCTTTCAGCATGTACTGTACTAACTTCTAATGCACTTCATGTAGTGTCACCAGATTAGGGACATTTTAGTTGTATGCAAGAATATGTCAATGAATAAGCTTAGTTCAATTAAGTTATGTCATAAATGACTATTAAAAAGGTTAGAAATTTTCCATCTTCATGTTTTCTTAGGACTACTATTCTCCTTATCATAAATGTATGCTTATATTTTGTGATCTTTTAAATTAGGTATGGTGAGAAGGCAGAGAAAGTATCACTTTTGGAAAATCGAAAATGTCCAAATGCAGAGACATTTGTTACTGCAGTATTTGCATTTATGTTCCCTTCTGTGGTTTGTTCTTTTAAATAGGAGTTAGAGATCATCGCTTACACTTAATCTTGATTATTTACTGACTCTATTCTCAGGAAGAAGTGAGGTTTCCAACCAACTAGTCTACTTGTGAATACAGTAGAGGCAAATGGATGTTTTTCAGTTTCAGATATGCTACAGATTTACAATATTGATCAAATCAGAGCTATGAAAGACAGGAGCGACTCATGAAAAAGATCAAATCGCAAACAATGTAATGTTTCTTTCATATAATTATGGTTCTGCTAGCAAGAAGTATTTTTGTATTTGTTAGCTTTAATACATCATAACTCAATATTCATAGGAGGAAATAATAGTTTTTTCAAAAAATTGTGGGAAGGAAAATTTTATTGAAGACGTGAGCGGCAAAAATGCAAAGTTTCCTGAACTGTGAAAAAATTCTAGTGATAAGAAACTTGTAGGATGTAAAAGAAAAAATGTGGTGAATGACCTTGATTGTCCATATGATGGTCAAAATGTACCAAAAAATTGATGGAAGGACAACTAGAATCAGACCTTGAT
>DF357583.1:253375-266249 GCA_000787875.1 Solanum virginianum
GTCTATGAGGCCTTCTGTATAGGGGTCGGAGTGAAAATTTTCTAAGTATTTGATCACCACCTCAAAACTTTATCGCTGAAGAATTGTTCCAAGTGAAGCTTCACGGAGGAGGCATATGGTTTGTATACCATGATATGGACTATGAAGCCATCCGTATAGTACCTATGTTGAAGTTTTCTAAGTGTGGGATTGCTGTCTCGAACCTTTGCCACTGAAAGTTTTTCCAAGTATTGGATCACGAAGGAAGCATACAAACCGTGTACTCTATCACGAGCCGTATACCCCTATATATGGACCTTGGAAAAATTTTTCTACTCATTTCATTAATGGCATTTTCATAATTATAGTTTCTCTTAAAGATCTTTTGAGACTTTTTATGCTACCTAAAGACATTTAAATGATCTATACTATATTCCCTCATTCAAATTCACTCTTAGACTTAGAATTATCTCAATTCACCCTCTTAGAACTTCTCTCAAAGACTAGTGAAGATTTAGATGGGGATTCAAAGAGGGACTTCAACCTTCATCAAATTCTTCTTACTTCTTCTTGGGGAACATAGGTATGTGGCTTTGATTTATGGTTCCTTTTAGCCACCAAGCTCTTTTCAATTGATTTTCATGAAATTTAGCTTACTTTGAATATGGTTTTTTAGGATTATTACTTATTAACTTCAATTGATGTATGAGCTATGTTTTATTGATGAATTTAAGGTGATTTAAACCCTAATATGTTGATTGAAGTTATGAAGATATGAATGTGCATGCCCCCTTTTAAACTTTATTTAAGTATGGGTAATCTATATTATGATTTAAATGTAGACTAAATTATGTTTTTACTTGAATTTCATAATTTATTGTTGATTTAAGTTTGAATCTCTATTGCTCATGTTGTTTCTTATCTCATTCATGGCATATACATACATGACTATGGTTTTTATGAAGCTTATGATGTGGGCTAAGTCCCAATTATGATGATGTTGGTTTTTATGAAGCTTATGATGTGGGCTAAGTCCCAATTATGATGATGTTTATGATTTCAATGAAAGCATGGGTATGATAAGAATGTGATCACATAAATGTCTATGATTATGGCTCTTTGAGAAAATATTGGTATTTACACCGCTATGTTTATGGAAAATCAATTGAAGTTGGAGGTAGGGTGGGCTATCCCCGAGGGTCCATACTCTTTTCTCATGAAGGTGCTCAAAGGAGCATAGAATTTGGATTGGAGGCAGGGTGGGCTTCCCCAAAGGTCCATACTCATTTCTCTTATCTATGTAGTTAATGGAGTTATTCCTATGCATTAAAGTATGACATGAAGTGTGATTTGGCATTTTAACTCAAGTATGCATGAGTATGAAGTATGTTTGGCTTTAAGCCTAAGAATGTATGATTTGAAATGTGATTTGGCCTTGAGGCCTAAGTATGTATGAAAATGATTAGAAAGTCTTATGCCTCTTTTACAAGAACGTTGTCAAGCCCTGGGAGGGTACCGTTGGCATGGCTGGCACTCATAGACTATTGTTAGTCCCTAGGTGAATCACTCAGCCTTACCATATTCCGTCAATCACATTATATTAGTGGAAGACATCCATGAATAAAAATATTTAATGAAAAGCAATGAGAATCGATCTTAAAAGGACCAAATGCCACACAAGCTATCTATCAACTAAATAAGACTAATGTGAAAGAGACTAGTCAAAAATAACATCACATCACATCAACTCTCTAGTCTATGAAGCTTCTAAGACATCTGACTAATGGTGCCAATGATAGACCCATAGCTACCTCTAAAATTGAATGAAATAAGTCTGAACTCAAAGCTAGAAGAGAAACATACTGCCCTCCAAGAGTAGGGGAGGCTCACCAATTAACTAAAAGAAAATAGGTCCTCACGGGGCATATGTTGATGACCGCCAATACTTGTCTCTGCATCATAAAATATTGCAGGCCCAAATAGATGTCAATGTGTGGAATATATCAGCATGTAAAATGACAGAAAGAAACATGTAAAGGTAGAATAACATCATCTCATAATAAGTCAACTTAGGAAATAGGTAACTCAATCATCATGTCAAATGACTAAAGGAAGTATGAAATTTAGACAATGACTACTCATCTATCATCTACATCCCATCCACTCAGAGTTCTATCAAGGACTATTTGGGAGTTTCTCTTACCAATAACTATCACTTATGAGCCGGTGATGATATAATGAAGCAATGTCATTGCCACATCCATCTAATACCCTAACGGGGGTATATGACATCCCATCAATGGATCCAAAATCTGTAACATCAATTCCACATTTTGGGACAATAGGAAATATTTGGTTTTACAGTTCAATGCTCTCCTACTCTGGTTGTGCAGTTATTGAATTCGAATAGGACTTATTCTTACTCAATTTGATGCTCAAGACTCAATATACTCATAAGACATCAACCCTATGGTAAACTCATTCATCTAGTCTCATTGGACATTCATCAACTCAACTTATCACATTAACTATCAACACGTTGGTTATGTCATTTTACGGTTAAGTTCTTGACTGATAAGGGCTCAATCATGTATCATTCAAACTCATAACATTTATGAGAAAAAATGTAGAATTAAAGCAATTAGGGATTGCATAGACTCTTTAGACTAAAATTATGCTCCTATAAGTAAAATATGTGAAAATAATGAGAAAATCATGCTAGGGTTCACATAGTATGGCAAAATAGTCTAATTCAAGCATTTAATTCATAAAAATGGTAATTCTTGCAAAAATATATAGATATGCATTAGAATATATGAAACCCTTCAAGATCCATTAATGGGAGACTCAATTTTACTCACAACTTCATTAATCTGAGTTATGGGACATATGGAAGAACAAAATCCATGTTTTGGTTAGTCATACATACCTGAAAGTTTTGAATCTTGAAGTATCTTTGAAGAATACTCAAGGTTTTCTTCAAACCCTAGCCCTTTTTATCCCTTGAAACCTTGCTTCTACATTTGAGAGAGTGTTTTAGCGTAAAAAGATTAATCTAACATGTTTAGGGGTTTTTTAGGTATAAAAACGTCAATCCTAGGCTTAGAAAGGGTGAAAAAAGATCAAAATAACCTTTCTTAAAAAGCTATCAAAAGTCATCTACGGACCTATTTACAACCCATCGAAAGTATCGTGGCATGTAAGGACCCTTTCGTGAAGTTTTGGCCTAATTTTGAGGTCTCTGATTCACCTTTACAGGCCCATTTTACGGCCCTATAGAAGGTTCTACAACCCATAGATGGGTTCGTAAAGTCTGAGGCCAAAAATTGAAGTTTCAAGACTTTGTCCACAAATTAGCAAATGGGCCGTATTTCAATTTATGGCCCGTTAAGATATTTCGTAAAGCAACTCTACAAGTGGCAGTCTCCATTAAAATGACCATAACATTTCACTCTGAAATTTAAATGAGATGAAACCAGTGGCATTGGAAAGTTAATTCCAAGCACTTTCATTTGGCAGATTTAGGCGACCTAATTCTTTGTGTGCTAAGATTTATGATCATTTAAAGTTGACCCTTAAATAATCCAACACCAAAAACTCAATTTATAGGAAAGTTTTGAACTCGTTTAAGTAATAGGGTCTCTTATGACGCTAATACACTTCCCACATATATGAATGAGGCTTGAAGCAAAGGTAGATATGAGGTAGAGTTATGGAGTGTCACAATATCTCTCCCTCGAGATCATTCATCCTTGAATGATGAGAAACTAGGAGACCTATCAAGAAGAAACTCAAATACTCTAATACTCATACTTTAGAAATTAGTCAACTCAGGATTTAGAATTGAAAGACTATTTCCAACATCATCATTAGGCACAAATACAATTAAAGACATGCATACTCAAATACTCATAGACTCAAGAAGAATATCAACTCAAAGATAAGAACTCAACTCAACAATTGGAAAATATTTTGAAGAGTAGAAATGAATTATTACCATCAAGTTCATCATTAGAAGGCACACATAGGTGAGAGTATGTAGCCTTCATATCCTCTTCATCTTCCTATGTATTCTTTTAAATAGATTGACTTCTCCATAACACTTTTATAGATGCATCCTCTTTGGTTCTCAACTTGCGAACCTGATGATCAAGGATTTGAACTGGGATCTCTTCATAACTTAAACTATCCTTTAGTCTAATCTTTTCAACAGGCACAACCAAGGACAAATCTCCCAACCACTTCTTAAGCATGGAAATATGGAAGACTGGATAGATGGTCGCTAACTCTACTGGTAGCTCTAACTTATAAGCCACATACCCAATCTCTGTATGATCTGATAAAGGACAATATACCTCAAGCTTAGTTTTCCTTTCTTTTCAAATCTTATCACACCTTTCATGGGTGACACTTTCAGATATACCCAATCGTTGACCTCAAACTCCAAGTATCTTCTTCTAACATCAGTGTAGGACTTCTAACAACTCTGTGCAGTTCTCAATCTCTCTTGGATGATCTTTACCTTCTCCATAGCCAGATGTACCATGTCTTGCCCAATCAACCCTCCTTCACCTATCTCAAACCATCTAATTGATGATCTACATCTCCTACTATAGAAGGCCTCATAAAGATCTATTTGGATGCTCTAATGAAGCTGTTGGTATAGGAAAACTCAATCAGAGGCAAGTGGTCATCCCAATTATCTTTGAAGTAATAATGTAAGCCTGATGTATTGTCAAAATACAACACATTTGATGCCTAAAATAAGGGATTTTGTGTGTTCTTAATGCGGCTTTTTATGGTTTTTTGTGCTTTTGTGTTGTTCTTGAAAAGAAAGTTAAGTTGGCATGATTTTGAAGAAGAAAAGTGCAGATTTCGCTTAAGCATAGGATATACGAGCATAGCTACGAGTTATAGCCCAAGCTACGAGTCATAGGGTGTGTTGTAGCAAGAAATAAAGACTAAAATTTAGAAATCTTCTAAGTGGAGGTTATCCCTATGAGGCCATCCTACGATTCGTAAGTCTCACTATGACTCGTGTAGGTGGACTCATAGCAGGAAGCAGAGTGCCAAAATATTAGACCAAAAGTTGAAGGCCAAGACTGCGAGAGGAACATACGAGTCATGGCTCAAGCAACTACTCGTATCTATGGGTCATACTAGTTTAGTGTAAGATGCCAAGAACCTATTATGTGACACTGAATATGACTTGTAGGGTCATCCTACGAGTCGTACCTGCAAGACTTATCAGCTGCCAGCTGTCTTTTCTATGTAAATTCTAGGGTTATTTTTTAAATATTATATATAGTTTAAGTTAGGGTTTTAGAAAGGAGATTCAAACCAGATGAGTGTTTATCATCTTTGAATATTCTCTCAAGAGTATTTTTAGGTTTTTAGCTTAGATTATCTTTTTTCGGTGGAAAACCCAATTTTGGGGATGGTAAACCCTGCTTTGTGCTTATTGTCAATCTATCAAGCTTTTGATTTTCTACTTGTGGTATGGTTAATCTTCATTGCCTTGGGTAAAATTCTCAATCATGTCATTTATTTGCATTTTTTTCATTTTGCCTAAGTGATGAATACCTAAGCACCTACAACTTGGGGTTGTGGGAACCATGGGTAGTTGACTTGAGATTACCTAGGTTTATTACATTTCTATGATTAGGGTTTTGCATTTATTGTCTATTTCCCTTCATTATAATTGTTGTTTGGTGGTGGCCAACACCAAACCCTGCCTACTATCATGAGCCCAATCAAGGTAGTGACTAATAGGAAAAGAGAAGTAGATGATAGGATTCGATCGATGTTTTTCATCTAATCAACCAAAGTTAACCAATGGGAGGTCGACTGGGATGATTGGTAATGGTTAGTTGGCACGCCATGGTTACCAACCAAGAGCCATGGTGAAATTCTACCTTCACCTTCAAAAGAGGGCGGGAGGAGCCTAAGTTATCATGCTGCATGCGACTCTTTAATTGTAGTTATGTTATCTTAGGTAATCGAATCAACGAACTATGGGGAACACAATTCCCAAGTTGTCCCTAAAGTTGAGTGTTTTCCCACGTATTAGTATAGTCGTAATTTTACTTTTGTTTCTGAATTACAAACCCCCCCTAATTTAGAGATTTTAGTTATTTATGCTTGAAATGAGTAGTAGTGAAATCTTGTAGTCAAGCCTCGTATTCCCTATGGATTCGACCCTAACCTTTAGTTAGGTTAATGGTTGACAGTGACCACTTTCTTATTAGAGCGTGAACATCATCAAAAATTATAGTGTTGTTGCCAAGGAATACAACTAGGTTTTGATTTGATTTCACTATTTGTTAATTCTAATATTGTTTTCTAGAGTCTCGTGTATTTTACTCTTGTTTTTATTTTTGTTGTTTGATTTTATTTGCAGGCTGTACTAGGTTGTATGCCCAACATAAGGAGCCTAGACAATTTCTTAGCTCTACTCAATTAGGAGATCCATTGACTAGCAAGAAGATTGGCTCAAGTGAATGAGGATGTGGGAGGAGAGAAGAATCCACAACCAAGGGATAACAGGCCACAACTTAGGAACTTCGATGAAAATGCTTAAGGATGGAATCAATATCGATTGAACCCTATGGCCATGGACGTTATTGATGTTATAGTGCTGGCCCCTTTACCGAAAGATACTAAGTTCATAGTATCAAGTGGATTACTCTAAATGCTACAAAACTGTGGACTATTCATAGGGCTACCTTCGGAGGATCCCTACCATCATCTCCAAAATGTGTTGTTTGTTTGCAAGAGTGTCATGGGGAAACAAAATCTTTCTCTTGATGTTGTTGGTTTAAGAGTGTTTCCATTGTCACTGACTGGTAATGCAGCTATGTGGTTGACTGAGCTTTCTCCAGGTACTATTACAAGTTGGGCTGAGCTTCAGAGAGTATTCCTTGAAAGGTACTTCCCAAGATCTAAGAAGTTGAAGCTCAAGGACCAAATCAACAACTTTGAGCAACTATTGGGTGACTCTATTAGCACAACATGAGAAAGGTTTACCAAATGCTTGAGGATGGTCCATGATCAGAATATTGTTGATGATGCCTTAGTTGAGATTTTCTGTCGGGCACTTGACGAGATTAATCAAGTTTGCGCAAACAAAATCATGGGAGTCATGTTTCTTTACCAACCTTTTGCATTGATAGCTGCGAGAATGGAAAAAGTAGTTAAAATAAATAAAGCATGGGGTCAACAAGAGCAAGGTTCGATAAAGAATTCTTGTGCGGTCAACACCAACAATAAGCAAGCGAAGGTCAAACAAGAAATCATAGAGAAACTTGCTCAACTTCGCACAAGTATAGACTTGGTCTTGAAGCAAAACCAAGCAAGCATCCATGCGGTCACTCACCAACCTCCTAAGGCTCCTATGTATAAAGATTGTTTCATTGATGAAGATGCTTGTTTTATGAGTAACCAAGCGTCGGGTTTCTGAAATAACCCCCAAGGGTCCAACTCAGACTATTGGAGGCAAGGTTCCAGGAATCAAGGTCAGAACTTCAACCGTGATGGGATGTATAGAGATAATCGGGGTGGATACTATGAGAGAGAGAGTGCCAGATGCAGAGTGGGAAAGAAGAGAGGGCTATAGGAATGGCCCTTATGTGCCACCACACAATCGTGATACCAGATCAAACAACTCTAGGATTGAAGAAATGTTCAAAAAGTTGTTGAAGCGAGCCGATTATAGATACAACCGAGGTGGCTACTATGAAAGAGAGAGAGTGTCGGATGTCGAATGGTGTAGAAGAGAGGGCTATAGGAATGGTCCCTATATGCCACCCCATAACGGTGATGTCGTGCCAAGCACTTCATGGCTTGAAGAGATATTTGACAAATTGTTGAAGTGAACCATCCATCAAGATGAGACCTTGAAGGGGATGAAAGTAGATATTTCAAATATTAATAAAAAAATAGGGTCTTATTTTTGTGCAATTAGAACAACAATTTGGGCAATAATTGAACTAATGCCAAAAGGAAACCCTACCAAGCAACATGGTTCAAAACCCAAAGAATGAGAGGCATTGCATGGCAGTCATGACTCAAAGTGGAAAAAGCATAATAGATCCCCCTATGCCAGAAGATTGTGGATGAAGTTGATGAGAAAGGTCTTAGTGGTGAAGTTGTGGTTGAGGAGAAGATTCAAAGGTTGTTTAGATGAAACAAGAAGAGGCAAGGGAGCATAAGAAATGGAAATCAATTTCCAAACACCCTCCTCCTTTCCCTCAAAGTCTTAAGAAAAAGAAAGAGGAGGGTAAATTGAAACACGTCCTCTCGATATTGAAGTAACTCTCCATCAACATTCCCCTTCTAAAGGCCTTGGAGAAAATGCCCAAGTATGCCAAGTATATGAAGGATTTGGTGACCAAGAAGTGCAATTTGAGCCAAGATCTCACAACAACTCCAACAATGTAGTGCGATTATGACCAAATGCCTTGTGCAAAAATGAGAGGACCCCAGTGCATTCACCATCCCTTGCACCATTAGTGATGTTGACTTCGCAGGAGCATTGTGTGACTTAGGAGCGAGCACTAATCTAATGCCTCTTGCTGTATTCAAAAAGCTTGGCCTTGGCACTCCCACCCCGACAAGATTGAGGTTGCTTATGGTGGATCGAACCACTAAAAAGCCAGAGGGAATCCTTTTAGATGTGCTTGTTAAAGTTGATAAATTCATCTTTCTCGCGAACTTTGTGATCCTTGAGTACAAAGTTTATTTTGAGGCACCTATTATTTTGGGGAGACCAATTGTAGTTTAGAAATAATGATACAAACGTAGTATTCGATATTCACCAATCTATAAAGCACCTAGATGAGTTCAAGAGTGAGGTTTGGGCCGTTGATGATTGTGGATGACAAAGGATGACTGAGTTGAGCTACGACGTTAAACAAGGCACTTTTTAGGAGGCAACCCAAGCATTTTTGATAATTGTTGTCACGCCCCAGATCCCATTGAGGTGGACTGACACCTGTTGCCAATAAGGCCCGGGAGAACCAACCTGTACCTGTGCATTTTCTATATGCATTATATGCTGGATATCATGTACTCCTACTAGGGCGATCTAATAGCACCTGTACCTGCAACATAAAATACAAGTCCCCTGTAAAGCACATCAGTACAAGATAATATACTGAATATGTAAGGCAAGAAATACCATATGTGAATTGACAACTCAAGTGAACTGTGCACTGTCATATGCTAAGAGACCACCTGTAGTTATATTGTGGGATCATGTACTTTAAATTCTTTAGATCACCTTACCATCGGGCTGATCTTTTGGTAGTCACATTATTGGAGCTGTAGAATGGTATAGGCAGCATGCAACACATAGATAACCATAAAATACCATATGACAATGAAAGAAGTACGCTACACCATTAATGAAGTGCGAATGAAATAAAACAACTCGTGCACCTTATTGAGTATTGAGTAACAAGAACCCATGTAACTTGGCAACCATGCATGTATGTAGATATATATATATGTGTCAAAACATGACACCCGATCCAATAATATATGTATATGTGTCAGAATGTGACACCCGATCCTATAGTATATATATATATATATATATGTATCAGAACGTGATACCTGATCCAATAATATATGTATATGTGTCGGAATGTGACACTCGACCCTATAGTGTATATATATGTGTCGAAACGTGACACCCGATCCAATAATATATGTATATATATTTATATGTGTCGAAATGTGACACCCAATCCATTATATATGTGTCGGAACATGAACCCGATCCAATAATATATGTATATATGTCAGAATGTGACACCCGATCCTATAGTATATATATGTGTCGAAACGTGACACTCGCCTATGCCAGAAGATTGTGGATGAAGTTGATGAGAAAGGTCTTAGTGGTGAAGTTGTGGTTGAGGAGAAGATTCAAAGGTTGTTTAGATGAAACAAGAAGAGGCAAGGGAGCATAAGAAATGGAAATCAATTTCCAAACACCCGAACGTGGCACCCAATCCAATAATATATGTATATAAGTAAATTTGAAGGTGACTATGTATGGAAGCTTAACAACATGTAGAAAGTGAAGACACGGTTACTAGTTATGTTGGAGTTGGTAAGTGCCCTTATGTGTCAAGCAAGACATTAGATTTCATGCCAAGTAAAATGGAATCAAATAGCCTTACATACCTCGCTGTAGGACCTTGCTATTACCTTCCGATAAAATTCCCATCCTAAAAATGTTTAGCTACAACATAGTAAGTAATAAAACGAGTATTAGAAGCCAATAGACACATCTTAGACACCCAACTTCATATAGAAACAACACCCGGGCAGCAAGCGCACAACTACAAACTCGAGCGTACTTACCTACTGTCTTGCCTTTAATTGTATTTTCTAATGCACATTAACATCTACACATAATGCACAACCTAATTTAGCATCATACCAGCCTTATAACATTCCACAAAATAGGACACACAACAATTCTATGCAGCATACAAACGGACATCATAATGTTACATCTTTTCGCTATCTTTCGACGTCGGTAACTCCAAACCTATCCCAACTTTAACCAAACTGTTCTTCACACATTTACACATAATATCAGCCTTCAAACAATCTCAGAAAGGTACCATATCAACAATGAAAAACGTGGAGCAATAGCTATATATATGTCTGCCCACAAATTCCAATCAAGAACACAGTTGCGACAACACATAAGACCTTACTATTGCGGACTGTGAAATCAGTAAAACAACCTGATTATACCATTACCAACTCAACCTTTGTTAAGTACATAAGTAATACTTCAGAGTAAAATAAACCAAGAAGAGAAACAACCTTCAATTAACAAGAAAAGTACACAGCAACATTAACAACACATTCTGTCCAGAAATTTTAGCATCAACACAAAAAAATACTCTTTTGTTTTTCATAGGGAAACCATATAAAACATATGCGTACACCTACTTACCTTTCCCCTCACATGTAGGGCTTGCCAAATAAGCCTTAAGGTCACTTTAAGCTGCTTGGGAAACCAACAAAATGTTGAGAGCAAAAGGAGAGAGCAATCTATTTTTTTTCTTGTCTTCAAAGTATATGACTTGTGAGAGCTGCTTTGGTCCCCTTTTAGAGAGAATTTTGGCCGACTTACTAAGGCTTTCTTAGCCTTACATACTAATCTAGTGATGTAGCTGGTTGACCCATTTCACTTGGGCCTTATTGGGCTCAAACAGATGGATCTTGGGCTGCCTATGTGCAGATTTTCCTTCTTTTGTTTTTTCCCAATTAGTCAAGTGTTATGGAATGTTATTGGGCCTATTTAATCCTTCATGTTAGGCTGTAAATACAGCCCACTTATAGTACTCTAACATGGTCCAAAAATACCTCCTTAAATCGGACTTTATTCATAATCAGAATTGGATAATTTTGACGTGGGGTCTCGTCTCCATTTAACTCACAAATTCAAGCCAAGCAAGTAGCTAAGTCACCTACTAGCTTCCTAAGTCCTATAAGCACCTCAATTGTTTTCATTTGTTTAGGGTCTTTGGAACATTCATCCTCGAATGTTAGCATAGCTAAATACATTAACCACGTTTAAATCTTTACCTATACAAACTGTTGATAACACACCAAGTATTCACTCACACGACCTATTAGGGCTCTGCAGGTTGGACTTCCTCTTCTGTATTAAATAAGTAAGGATATCTTTATTTCATTATGTCCTCAGCTTCCCATGTTATCTCCTCAGCCTGCTGGTCTCTCCAGAGTACTTTAACTGAAGCTATTTCTTTATTCCTTAGCTTCTTAACTTAACAATCTAGAATAGCAACAGGTACCTCTTCGTATGTGAGATCTTCTGTAACCTGTACATCCTCAATAGGAGTGATACAAGATGGGTCACCTATGTATTTTTAAAGCATCGAGACATGGAAAACTTAATGAACCATTGAAAGCTCTTGGGGTAGCTCTAATTTATATGCAACCTGCCCAAACCTCTTAGTAATCTGATATGGCCCTATGTAACGTGGGTTAATGAACCATTGAAAGCTCTTGGGGTAGCTCTAATTTATATGCAACCTGCCCAAACCTCTTGGTAATCTGATATGGCCCTATGTAACATGGGCTTAGTTTCCCTTTCTTACCAAGTCTCATAATCCCTTTCATTGGAGATACCTTTAAGAATACCCAATCGCCTATTGTGAATTCCAATCCTCTTCTTCTAACATCCGCATATGATTTGTGATGGCTTTGGGACTCGAGCGTACTTACCTACTGTCTTGCCTTTAATTGTATTTTCTAATGCACATTAACATCTACACATAATGCACAACCTAATTTAGCATCATACCAGCCTTATAACATTCCACAAAATAGGACACCAAATTTGGCCCAAGTAAGGTGTTTCACCCACTTCAAACCATCTAATTGGTGATCTATATATTCGTCCATATAGAGCTTCATAAGGTGCCATCTTATTACTGGAATGGTAGCTATTATTATAGGCAAATTCAATAAGTGGCAAGTGATCCACCCAACTACCTTTAAGGTCTAATGCACAAGCTTACAACATATCTTTCAATGTCTGAATGGTGTATTCTACTTGAACATCTGTTTGAGGATGGAAAGCTGTACTTAAGTTCACTTGTGTCCCTAAGTCACAACATATCTTCCAATGTCTGAATGGTGTATTCTGCTTGACCATCTATTTTAGGATGGAAAGTTGTACTTAAGTTCACTTGTGTCCCTAAACTCCTTTGGAAGGACTTCCAAAATTTTTGCATTAAATTGAGCTTCTCGATTAGATATAATGGAGATTGGGACTCCATGTAGCCTGACTATCTCTTTGAGGTATAGCTTGGCATACTCTTTAGCTGTATAATCACTCCTA
>DF357582.1:17029-40831 GCA_000787875.1 Solanum virginianum
CTTCCTATCAGTGCATCTATTGTTGCTAGGAAGGTCTATAGAAATTGTCCCATTTGCATCTTGCATAAAATATTATCTTGTGCTCTTGTTGAGTTAGATATGGTTTATTTTGATGTGATTCTTGGGATAGATTGGTTGCATGTATACTATGCCTCTATTGATTGTAGAACCTATAAGGTCAAATTCCAATTCAAAAATGAACCCGTTCTTGAGTGAGAGAGTCATGATATGGTGGTCAAGGGTAGATTCATCTCTTGCATTGAAGCTTGTAAGTTGATCTCTATGAGGTGTCTTTATCATCTTGCGAGGGTAAGGGACATGGAGTCCAAAGTCCTTCCCATAGAGTCAGCTCTGGTGGTAAATGAGTTTCTCAATGTCTTTCCTAGTGACCTTCCCCGGTGTTCCTCCCGAAAGGGAAATACATTTTGGTATAGACTTCCTCCTCGATACTCAGCCCATTTCTATTCCCCCTTACCATATGACCCCGGCGGAGTCAAACTAGTTGAAGGAGAAATTGAGGGATTTCTTGGAGAAGGGTTTTATTAGGCCTAGAAAATCACCTTGGGGTGCACCGATGTTGTTTGTGAAGAAGAAGGATGGGTCTCTTAGAATGTGCATTGACTACCAACAACTTTATAGGGTCACCATAAAAAATTGTTATCCTCTTCCAAGAATTGATGATTTGTTTGACCAATTGCAAGGGGCTAGTCACTTCTCTAAGATTGATCTTCGATCCGAGTATCATCAAGTGAAGGTAAGGGAATGTGATATTCCCAAGACGGCCTTCTGGAATAGGTATGGGCATTATGACCTTGATGTGATGCCCTTTGGGTGGACCAATGCGTCGGCTATCTTCATAGATCTTATGAATAAGGTCTTCAAACCCTACCTTGATTCATTTTTATGGTTTTCATCGATGATATTTTCATCTATTCTTGTGGTGAGGAGGAGTATATGGTTTATTTGAGGTTTGTGCTATAAAGGTTGAGGGAAGAGAAGTTGCATACTAAGTATGAACAGAGTTGAATTTTGGTTGAAAGAAGTTGCCTTTCTAGGTCATATGGTGTCAGGAGACGGTATTAAGGTGGATCCTAAAAAGATGGATGTGATTAGAAATTGGCCTAAACCATTGACCCTATCGGATATTAGGAGATTCTTGGGCTTAGTAGGTTACTATCAGAGATTTGTGAATGGGTTCTCTTCTATTGCTTCTCCCATGACAAAGTTCACTCAAAAGAAAGCCAAATTTATATGGACCGATGAGTATGAAAAGATTTTCCAAACATTGAAAGATAAGCTTGTATCCGCTCCTATATTGTCACTACAGGAAGGACTAGAAGGATTTATTGTGTAATGTGATGCTTCTAGAGTTGGTTTGGGTTGTGTGTTGATGTAAAAATATAAGGTGATAGCTTATGCTTTTACACAACTCAAAGTGCATGAAAAGAACTATCCTACCCATGATCTTAAACTAGCCGTCATGGTATTTACATTAAACATATGGCGTTATTATTTGTACAGAGTGCATGTTGATGTGTTTACCAATCATAAGAGTCTCTAATATGTCTTTGCTCAAATAGATCTTAACTTAAGGCAATGAAGGTGGTTAGAACTTCATAAGGACTATGATATAAGTGTGCACTATCATCCTCGTAAGGCTAATGTGGTGGTGGATACTTTGAGTAGGGTGTTGATGGGTAGCCTAGCTCATGTTAATGATGGTGTTAAAGGGGTATCTAGGGAGGTCCATCGGTTGGCTAGATTGGTTGTTAAGTTGGAAGAGGTTGATAATAGGGTGGTGTTGTTGTTGATGGTTCTAAATCTTCATTAGTTGAGGAGTTGAAAGCTAAGCAAGATCTTGACCCCACTTTGTTGGAATTGAAGGCATTGGTAAAAGATGGTAAGGTAGAGGTTTTCACCCAAGGGGAGATAGTGTCCTTATATACCAAGTTAGGTTATGTATTCTTTGTGTTGATGGGTTGAGAGAAAAGATTCTTGATGAGGCTCATGGTTCTTCTTACTATATTCACCCTGGGTCTACTAAGATGTATAGAGATTTGAGAGAGGTGTATTGGTGGGGAGGCAAGAAGAGGGACATTACCAAATTTATATCTGGTTGTCATAGTTGCCAACAAGTCAAAGCCAAGCATCAAAGGCCTGGTGGCCTAGCCCAAGACGTAGAGATTCCTACTTGGAAGTGGAAAGAGGTTGATATGGATTTTGTGGTTGGGTTGCCCAAGACTAGAAAGGGTTTTGATTCCATTTGGGTTTTGGTTGATAGAATGACAAAAATCGGCTCACTTTTTACCGGTTAAGACTATATATGGGGCTGAGGATTATGCTAGGTTGTCCATTCATGACTTAGTGAGGTTACATGGGGTTCCTTTTTCCATCATATCGGATTGTGGTGCTTAATTTACTTCACATTTTTGGAGGTCTTTCCAAAGGGGTCTTGGTACCAAAGTTAAACTTAGTACAGCCTTCCAGCCTCAAACTAAGGGCCAAGCCAAAAGAACTATCCAAACTCTTGTTGGATATGCTTAGGGCTTGTATTTTGGAGTTCAAGGGTAGCTGGGATGATCACCTTCCATTGATTGAATTTGCTTATAACGATAGCTATCATTCTAGCATTAGTATGGCTCCTTTTGAGGCCCTCTTTGGTAGACGTTGTAAATCACCAGTTGGGTGGTTTGAAGTTGGAGAAATAGCTTTGTTGGGTCTGGATCTGGTTATGGATGCTTTGGAGAAGGTAACGATCATTATAGAAAGGTTGAAAACATCCCAAAGTCACCAAAAGTCTTATGCCAATGTCAAAAGGAGGGTAAGTTAAGCCCTAGATATGTGGGTCCTTATAGGGTGATGAGGAGGATTATTAAGATGGCCTATGAGTTGGATTTTCCTAGTGAAATAAAATTGGTTCATTCGGTCTTTCATGTGTCTATGTTGAGGAAGTGTATGGGTGACCCTAATGCTATTGTGCCTCTTGATGTTGTGGAGGTAGTTGAAGACAACTTGACATATGAAGAAGTTTTAGTAGAGATCTTGGATAAACAAGTGAAGAGGTTGAGGAACAAGGATGTTTCTTCCATTAAGGTCCATTGGAGGAATCAACAAATCGAAAGTGCTACATGGGAGGCCAAAGTGGAAATGTAAAAATGATATCCTTATCTCTTCCATCCTACTCAATCCTAAGGTACTAATTCTAAGTTTCCTATGTGATTTCATGTCTCATCATCTAGCCCTTAAGTCATTTGCATGCATTCATGTTTATATTGACAATGTTCAGGGTGATTCTACACTTAGATTGAGATTTTGAAAATGGTGTTTTATGTTTATTGTTGCATTCTTGTTGGGGCTGATCTCTTCATGTTTACTCTTGTCATATAGGTTTCTTTGACATTCAGGGATGAATATTCCCAAGGGGAGATATTCAAACAACCCCAAAAATTGCCCAAAAATGTGCCTCGAAGGTGCTCGAAATTGTAATTTCATATATTTCAAACTCAATACATGATATCAAAAATTTGACTTCATATTCTTGATTAGGGGGTCAAATTGAGTGAGTAATGGGTCTAACCCTGATTTTAGAGCAATCAAATCATAATTTCAATTTTTCAAAATGCAAATTCTAGAGAGCATTCCGCGCCACTGGCGCGACGTGGCCAGGACGCAAAGATGCCTATTTTTTTGACTATATTATTTGCTTGGCCCAAGACTTTTGGGTCTTGGGCCTAAGTCCTCTCATGCGTGGAAATACCTTTACTTAGCCATATTTCACTTTCATATCACTCAAAACTTTCCACAATACTCACTTAAACACTTAGACTTATATTTCACCCTAAAACACAAGTCCCAAAACTCATCCGGATCTAAGGATTTCACTCAAGCTTCAATTCTCTACCTCTAATCTTCATCAATTTATTCTCCATAGTCATGGTATATGGGTTTTTTTCATGGGCTCCTTTCCTCCATGATGCTCAAGCTTTCTTTTACCTAAAATTACATGATTTAAAGTTGATTTACTCATGGATCTTACTTATTATGAATTTCACTGCACAAACAGTTGGGGTTTCATGAAATTGTAATTATTTTAGCATGTTGTCATCTATGAATCTAAGATCTATTGTGAGATTTGATGGAGGGTTTTGATGTATATTGCTTGAGAGTGTTGCCAAGTATCTATTGATGGTTTTACACTGAATTTTCTAGCATGATTCCACTCTTAAATTGCATGGTTTTACACTAGCAGTACATACCCACCAAGTGTATGATAAAATGTTGGGTTAATTTATTTTGAGTAATTGAAGGTCCAATGCATATCTTATGAGTTGAATGACTTTATGACGATGAAAGAAATGTATGTATATGATATTCTCCTATATAGTGTTAGAAAGTGACCATGCCTTACTCGAGGGGTTAAGAGCCCACATAACCATGTTGAGAGGTTTGTACTTTGATAATAATTAAGGGGTTATGCCTTGATAAATAGGTTGAGGGGTTAGTACCTCAATCACCAGGGGTGGTAGGGTGCGACTATCCACTAACCAATCAAGAAGTTCGTACCTTAGTAACTGAGTTGAGGGGTTAGTTACTCAATCATCATGGGTGGTAGGTTGCGATGATCCATCAACCAACCAAAAGGGTTTATACCTTGGTAAACTATGGGTTGTACAATGATGGTCTCTTCTTACACATGTATTATGTTATATATAAGCATATTTTACTCAAGCATTGATCATACATGCCATATTATTATTATGTTATGTATTGCTTATCATTATGCATTTTGATTATATTGCCTATCTCTTGTTGCATTGCATTTTACATGCTTAGTACATTCAAATGTACTAACACATACTGTATACCTATATGATATTACCAGGTAGGGACCGGAGCCCTGCTTGATCATCTTCCTCCATGTGGCTAGTACGACTTCTCCCAAGCTAGTTAGTGAATCCTCCATTTTGGGGACAATGTTTATTCTCTTATGTCATGTATTACAACTCTCTTTCTTCATTGTATATTTTGACTATGAGGGTAAGCCTGGTTGCTTGTCTTGGCCCCCCCAAGTTCTATGGTTAGAGGTGTTGTTGGACATGTTATATATAAAGCTATGACCCTTACTTTCTCGTGACTCTTTATGTTTATGATATAAAATTTGTCACTTATCCCTATTTATCCCTATTTGTTATCTCTTGATGTCATTTTATTATGTACGTGACCAAAGATGTGTAATGATATGTTAAAAGATTTGATTGGGGTACCTTAAGGTTTCCCCATGTGTCGTTTCATGTCTAGGCCTTAGGCTAGGGTCGTGACATTAGGGTCCAATGGCTAGTTGACAAGTTACACAACAAGGTTCCTTCGGAGTGGTTCACTACACATAGACAGGTCGATGCACATGAGTTCACAGTCGAGGCGGCTTTCTATCATATGAGTTCACAGTCGAGGCTAAGTCTTGGCTTTCTATCATATGTCCTAGGGTCATCCCCTAAGCACATGATACCAAGGTGACTCTAGGTCATGCTCTTGTCATAGCTGCTCTATTTGATGGACTACACATTAACGTAGGGCAGGCGATTATGGACCAGATAACTGAGATGGCATAAGGGAGGGCCAAGAGTTTGGTCTACCCTTTTTTTATTACTAGGCTATGCTGTGTGGCAATGGTAGCCACCCGATTGATTGACAAGGAAAAGAAGCAAGCCAAAGAAATTCACCCATTGAAGAAGACAGGCGGCTGAGGAGGACAGAAGAAAAGGAGGATTGATATTATAGATCCCTCCTTTGGCAAGTTCACTAAGCTACGTTCAGAGGTAGAAGGTTCATCCACTATTGCTGTAAGGTCTTCCACTTCTACAGGATCATTTTAGTTTGGTCCTCCTAGTATGAGGTACCACTTCTCCTAGATCCATGGGATGGATGCTAAGATTTGGCAGCTAGTTTTGGGCATTCCTACTTGTCGACCAAGAGCTACTACAGATGATTAGCCTACACTTGCTTCAATTTTAACTGCTCAGAGGGCTATGAGTGACCAACTCAAGCATATGAGTCAGGGACAAAGCAAGATAAATCTGCATTAGAGGAAGTTCTGGGAACATGAGAAAAAGAAGAAGAGCAAGTTCTTGAACTAAATGATGAGCAAGTTGAGGCATTTATATGTGTCTAATTCTTTAGATGATGATGATGATGATTTGGTCTTATATATCTGACGAGCAATGATGTTTCAAAGAGTCCCTCGTATTCTCTTTTATTTCTGATTGTACGATGAGGACATAATATATTTTTTAGTTGGGGGTACTACTAAAGGGTGATTTGATTAGTGTATTCTGACTCTAATTCATAGATTGATTGTCTTGAATACTTTTAGTTTTTGATTGATGGTCTGTATCTGGAGATGTTTATTTTGGATGATTGATGTACCCTTATCATCCTTTCATAATTATGACTGTGATGTGCCCTTGTTGGGCTTGTTAATATTATGATTTGATAAGTTATTCAATTAGATTTGGTAGCTTCTTGATTTTTTGCTTATTTTATTTTTTAAGTATCTTGCCTTAGTAGGTTTGTATGATTGGAAGTTCGTGATGATGGATTGAGTGATGGCATTCTTATGAATAAATCGTTGGTTAACTTGAGTGTATGGTTAGTTGTTGTTTCGATGAAGTCTGAGTAGCCATTGATCTTGTTAGTGCTTGATAGGTAGATTGTGACTTATTTGGTTCTACTATACTTAGTCAAGTATTGTGAATTGTGTGATGAGGCATAATTAAATGATTTTGGGACAACACTTTGACTTTTTTTGTGACTCTTACTTGTTAGATGGATAGATAGATAAATGAGTCCCTTACATTTGACTTGAGAGTGAAACTGAACCTTTCCGTATTAATTTGCATGTGAGGTGTAGTGAGTTTTTATTCTATTCCTTATCCTCACTTATGTCACCTTGAACTTACTCAGTTGGTCTTGATGGAGTTTGGTTGAAAAAATGACCTTAGGCATTCTTTCATTTATTTTGTGTCCACCTTTGCATTGATTATATCCCTAGTGTCCCCTTTTAAGTCTTAAAGTTTTTGTTGGCAACCTAAACTACAAGTCTTGACCCTTTTTGAAAAGACAACCTTGTTTTAAACCCTTGTCCCTCCTTGAACTTGAATTACATGTGATAAGTGAGGCTTTAAGCCTAAGGTGGGGGTGATATGGAGGATTAGGAAGGATTTTACAACTTGAGAGCTTGTTAAAAGAAAGAAAAGTAAAATAAAAGAAAAAGAGTAAGAAATGAAAAGAAAAAATGTTTTAAAAAAATAAGGAAAAAGAGAAAAAGTGAAGAAGAAAATGCTTGGCTAAATTGAATCCTCCAAAGAATTGAGAAATGGTTGCTAGAGGGACATCAAATTTGGAAAAGTAAACTTGAAATATGCATTGGTGTGAAACTTGAAGAAAAGAGCGGAAAAGTTGAAAAAAATGGATATTATGTGTAGAGTTGAAGGAGGGTTAGCCACTATTGTCCAAATTTGTATCCTACCCTACCCTAAAACCTACATGACAAGCTTGATAAAGACCTTTGGGATTTCTAACCAGATGAAGTGAGTCAATGCTTATTGAAAATATGGGCAAGCCTATGGTGTGGCATTTGTGTGCATGAGATGTTTTTTGATAGAAAATGAGTATTTGAGTCATTATTCCTTGTTTAGTTTATATATTTGTGTGTCTTTCGGGGATTTTCTTTCTTTTTGTGAGACATGCAAATTGAAATGGATTTGTGAAATTCACACTTTCAAGCTTGAGTCAAGTGAAATTGTTTAGTTGACTAGAAATTTGAGTCATTTCTTGAGGATTTGTGTTATTGCTTGATCATTCTTGGAGGTTGATTTTGACCTGTAAGATATTTTTGAAATTGAGGGAGTTTCTTGACAAATAATCACATACTTGTGCTAATTATTTGTACCAACCAAAGTCATAGTCATGATTAAGTTGATGAAAGTGAATTGGGATTGTGTTGTGCTTAAATTGATAGCGTCTTGAGTTTGGTTTTTCTTTGCTTGAGGAAATGCAAAGTCTTAAGTTGGGGGTGTTGATGAGTGGTGAAATTACACTCATTTATTGCTCTTTTTCTTATGATTTTGTGTTGTTAATCTAATGGATTGAGGAATAAAGGATCTTAAAAGTAAAAAAAGAAATTACTTGGCATCCTTTTGTGCTCCGTGAATGCAGCCTTCAGGCCCGTAATGCGGAGCACTAGAACATTGAGAGGCGCGTGCACCCAGCAAAAGTGTGTAGGTAGAGTATCAACTCATTATTCTCTACCAACACTAAGAGCTAAGGCGCAAACACAATGTGTTAACTTATGTTGACCTCTCTAAATGCTGATTATTATTGTGACTGGCATCTGGGCAGTTTTGAAATTTCACTATTTTGATCCAAATTGAATATACATGCACACCGAACCCTTCATTCGACTATCACTGGAAATAATTTAAGATTATTCAAATAATTTTGAGAGAAGAACTGATCTTAAATTAGGATTTTAGCTTTGGGTGAGGATTTAAGGGCAAGTTTTCTACAATTTCTTGAGGGGGTTGAAGAGTGTGAGCTTCTATTGTAAAAATCATTCACTCACTCTTCCTTTCCATGTTTTGAATGTCATAAATTGTAGATGTAATGAGTTTTAGATTTGTATTTATATATGAGTAATAATGATTTAATTCTTGCTTTCATACTTAGTTAATTATATTTTTGCAAATCAAGTGGGATTCTCCCTTAATTTTCTTCAATTTAGCTTAAATGATTTAGGGGTTCATGCTTACCTTCATGTTTAGTTTATTATTTGTGTGATAGTCATGGATTTATGCTTTGTTGAATGTCTAATCAAGGATTCAATGACTAAAATTTTAGGAATATTTGCTTATCAATTGCTTACGCCTCGATGAGGTCATATAGTGATGTGGCAGGTGATACTTAGCCTGTTCATGTGGAACATTACTCTCGTATGATAGGAGGTTGTAGGACAAGCAATCCTATCCTACCCATAGGTACTAATAGAAGCTATTTGTAATGGATCGTTTGAGTTTTAAATTATATCCCATTTCCTCAATATCTTTTTCCCCCTTGCTTGACGACATACCCTTGCCCCAATTTATTAGTTTTAGTTTGTAGCTTAATTCCCCCCTTTGTTGGTTATGTTGGGTTTTCATTTTTAATTTGAACTAGTATCTCGTAGTCCTTGATCACTTCACTAGCCCTCGCATTATTCCCTATGGGATTCGATCCAGACTCTTAGTTGGGCTCATATGTTGCTAATGATCATCCATATTTCAAAAAGGGAATATCTTTGAGCGTTATCAACCATGTGGACTGTTACATGAAATCCTGATGTTGCCTCCAAACTGGAGAAAGAGTTGCCTACATTTGAAGTAGACTGTACCTCATCTTGTGGGCTTTACTCCAACTCGATAAGTGTCATAAGGTGATGCTATATGTGGATGCACTACCTAAGTCGTATAGGCACATAATAGTACGGTGGCATGTAGTTATGAGACAAGAATATTTATATAAGGATCATGGGGATAGTGCCCCTCACTCAAGCCTCATTCGGTGCTAAGTCAATCCTTAAGAATAGAGGGACATCAAATTTGGAAAAGTAAACTTGAAATATGCATTGGTGTGAAACTTGAAGAAAAGAGCGGAAAAGTTGAAAAAAATGGATATTATGTGTAGAGTTGAAGGAGGGTTAGCCACTATTGTCCAAATTTGTATCCTACCCTTCCCTATCCATTCCATTCATAAGAATAACATATCTAAATATCTTGCATAAAGTGTGGGTACACTCCCAATGTTATCATCTTGCATAACATAGTGTCATAAGTCACGCTTCCATAATCATGATCATAAGCATATTTTCATACTTGGAATCTTATTCATGAATTATAGATTAACATAGAAACAAGGGTAACATATAGGTTCATGAACAATTGAGTCTAAACTCATGGACTTGACAGAAATTCATGTAAGATTAATGCAACTGTAATCAAATTGAATCAAAAGTAAGAGAACTCACATCAACTTCATAAGCCCTAATTAACATGTAATTGAAATCTCTTGAATATCAATTAGAAATCTTGTAATTCCTGTAAATCAACATAATTCATGTATATGTAAGTAAATTGATCAAGTAATAATCATAATTCAAGTATCTAAAGAGAAATCATAAAAATCCATAAAATGCATGCTTGATACTTGAGGAAAGGTTAAGTTTGGATTGGGCCCCACAGATCAAATAGGTCCATGTGTGAAACCCAACATACCTTAATGATAGAAGTCCTAGAGATTGGAGGAATGTGATCTTTAATTTTTGGGGAAACTTGGAGCTTTAGCGTGCTTCAATGGTAGATCCTTTTTGAGAAAAAGACATAGAAATTATTTGATGAATTTGAGAGTGAATGAGATTGGTGGAGAATGAGAGTAATTTTATTAGGTTTGAGATGGTTGGGGGCAGTTATAGGGTCAAAATGATGTAGTTTTTGGCTTCGACGAGTAGGAAAGGTCCAAAAATCTCTTTATTAAAACTATAGGTTCAAAATTCAGGAATGTGATCTACAAGTCATAGATCCACTTATGACTAATGAACCATGATTTCGTACTAGTCATACTTTCTGGTCTGTGAAAATGTCTCTGAACCCCTATCCATGAAACTTATTTTATGATTCATAATTTCATTTATGGGTCATGAAGACCACTCGTAGATTGACCCTCAGACTTAGAAATTTTTTCTTCACTGCCCGTAACTTCAAACCACATTTATGAGCCGTAAAATAAAATATGGTATGTATGTTGGCCTCGTTCTTTCACTCAACATTTTTGAAAAACCCATCTATGACCCACATTTACATGTTGTAATTCAAAGTACGATTCATATAATGACCTCTTGAATTCACATCCCAATTTTTATGAATTTCACCAAGTTACAACCCAAACTATGTGGTCTGCCTACGATCCATGGAATAAACCACAAGCCAATGTGCAGTCCAATCAGTCCAAATTTCCTACAACTTTTCAAATTTTCAACTTTTCGACATGTGGTGTGTTATATCTCATTATCCTTGAATGCTTAGTAAATGTTAGGAATTTCATGACCTGAATCTAAGTTCTAGCCGTGACATAGTAAATGTGACATCCGAAGGTACCTCATCTATACCTCTTGATTATATCCTAAGAATACGTAAGGTAAAGTAAGCAAAACATAAGACAATAGGAAGCAGAAGATGTCAATATCAATTCATTGTTTCTCTTAGGGGAATTATAATATCATACTCCAATACATGCCTCTACATAAGGATCTTTGTGGAGACTAGAACATGGTACTAGCTCACCCTTAAGAGAGAATAACAATGAAATCATAAAGTCTCGACATAAGGAAAACATCACATAAAAGGGCTTGTTCTAGAAGCATGGGAAGTCACCAACAAATCTTCAAAGCTCAAATCCAAATCTATCCACAAAATATAGTCCATCCTTACATGGTTAGATCATGTAGGCAAAGATGTATTGTGTTAGTACGTGAATGTACTATGTATATTGGTATTCTATTAATCAAGGAACATCATAACATAATATCAATACGCATAATCATAATCAATAGAATAAGGACATGATATGTATAAACAATTAATGTTTAAAATCATGAGTAGAAGCATCATCAAAATGTTTCATAATCCTAGCATACATATTTTGGAATAAGGCTATGTGGACTATTATATGGAATCTCGAGTTGCCTCTAAACTAGAGGAAGAGTAGTCTACTTAGCCAAGGTAGACTATCCCTTACCTTACAGGATCCTTCCCATTTTGGTGGATGCTTTAACATGAGCCTCACGGGATCCATCCCATTTTGGTGTATGCTTTACATGTGTGGACCACTAACATAATACCATGTAGACATATACTCATAAACCTACGTGGCACATTGTTATGGGACTTGAAGATTTATATAAGGACCCTTGGATATAGTACCCCTCATACACGCTCATTCAGTGCTATGTGATACCTCACGAAATACATAATCATGGATATCATAGCTTTGAACATAATTCATACTTTATCAAAATCATACTTTCGTAGCTTGTAAAATAGGCATCATAACTTTATGAAAACATTTCATATCATAGAAAAAGTCCATCTACATAACTTTCATATAGTATGGGTGTACTCTCTATCTCAACATCATCATTAGGGTCTAAAGTTACCCTAGTCATCATAGCATCACCATCATCTTCATTAAAACATACTTTAAATACTTAGAATTATAGTTCATGAAAACTATAGCTTTATCATCGAAAATTATGTCCATGTGTGGGTTTATGAGCAATTGATAATCATGCAATCAAATTAAAAATTATCAAGGAATCATGCAATTGTAATCAATTTGGATCATTAGTAAAGAAACCCATATCTTTTCAATAAGTCATAATCATCATATACTGGAAATCACTTTAATTCACTTGAAAATCATAAAAATCATGTAATCCTTCATGATTCATGCATTAATAGATATAATATTCATGTAGGATTCATAATCTAACCATTTGGAATGTCATCATAAAAGCCCATAAAAATCCATGTTCAAACTTTTGAGAAAAAGGGATAAACTGAGTCAGGCTTCTTGGATGGATCTAGTCCATGAATGAACTCCTACATACCTCAAGTGAGAATCCCTAAATTTGCAGAAGGAAACTCTTGAAATTCCTTAGGTAAACCTTCAAACCCTACCTTTAATGAAGAGAATCCTTAGAGAGAGAATTTTTGAAACATTTGGAAAGGGTTTGAGAGTGAACAAGATATAATGATTTAGGAATAAATTTTGAAGGAGTTGGGTTGGTTAAGTTAGTTAGAAAGGTCAAAATGACAGAGTTTAGGAGTTAAACAAATTGGAAATAACCAAAAAGCCCTTCATTTGAAAGATGTCAGTGCTATCTATGAGACCCCATTCAGGGGTTGAAATCAAAACCACAAGTCGTTCTTGGACCTCATAGAATACATGTCACAGAACTTTAGCTACTACAAATTGCACCTTAAAAACGGCGAACCAATAGTATGGTCCGTAGTTTCATTTAGGTATAATAAATCCCCTCTTGGAACCTCCCCAGCTTAGAAAAACTTCACATTCTCAAGGTCACTTTCATGATCCAGTCCAAGAGCCGTGGATCCATTCACGACTATCCTAATCCTTAAAGAGTAAATTCTAGTGACCAAAATCTTTACTAATTTTTCAGAGATTCAATGATGAGACCTTTTTACAACTCATGGTCCAATCCACAAGCCGTAGATTAGCTTCTAACGCCAACCGATCTCATGATTTCACAACTTTTCATTATCCAGGATTTTCAACATGCAAGGTGTTACAATATCTCCCCCTTGGGATCATTCATCCTCGAATGAAATAGAAGTAAGCTTGAGTAGAGTAGAAACATGGTCATCAACCCATCATGAATGCAAAAATGCAACACAAACATCATTTTCAAAAAAAAAATCATCAAACTTAGGTGTCATGACCTAGACCTAGGCTCTAGATGTGACACAGCGAATGGGAAACTGAGAGTTCCCAAACAAGCCTCAAGATACCAAAACTCGCATCATTAGTTCAGAAGCATACATAAAGTAAACATATAGTTCTATGGGCAGGAAAGTAGGACTCACTCTATGGGGGCAATTCGGGACTTAAGATCTTTCCATCACAATATATATCCAAACCATGAATCATATAACCAACTCACATGACAATAGTCAAAGATACCCAACCCATAACATAGACTTTAGTCATAACACGTAGCATAAAACATAAGAAAGTTTACAAGGTGTCCAGAAATGCCTCTATATATATATGGATCAGGGGCCAAGACACTCCCAGAGCTCACCCTCAAATACATAAAGAAATGAAAGTATCATAGGTGTATAGATGGTGGATCATCCTTGGAAGATAGGACTCACTACTACAAATAAACTTCGAATCCGAGCTAAGCGTCAAACTGTGGATGATCAAAGAAGTCCTCAATCCCTACATGGTGAAATCATATAATCAAGATTATGTATTAGTACGTTTGAATGTAGTAAGTATGCGGGATGCAATGTATGAACTTACCAAAACTTGCATATAATGTTAGATGGCAATGGCACATAATATTGAAAGAGATTTATAGAAAATAATGTAATATAACAAGATGTCATGAAACCAATAATGCATGAAGTGCAAATGATACTCTTATATATAGTGGGGATGTGACCTTAACCGACATAAGGGTCTCCCTTGTCTATCATATCGGATCATGGTGCTCAATTCACTTCACACTTTTGGAGGTCCTTCCAAAGAGGTCTTGGAACCAAGGTAAAGCTTAGTACGACCTTTCACCCTCAAACAGCCAAGCTGAAACAACTATCCAAACTCTTCAAGATATGCTTAGTGCTTGTATTTTGGATTTTAAGGGTAGTTGGGATGATCATCTACCATTGATTGAGTTTGCTTATAACAATAGCTATCATTCTAGCATTGGTATGGCTCCTTTTGAGGCCCTCTATGGTAGATATTGTAGATCACCGATTGGGTAGTTTGAAGTGGGAGAAATGGCTTTGTTGGGCCCAAATCTAGTTATGGAGGCTATGGAGAAGGGAAGTTTGATTATAGAAAGGATGAAAACAGCCCAAAGTCATCAAAAGTCCTATGCTGATGTGAGGAGAAGAGAGCTTAAATTTAAAGTCGATGATTGGGTCTATTTGAAGGTGTCTCCCATAAAGGGTGTGGTTCATTTTGGTAAGAAGGGTAAATAAAATCCAAGATATATGGGTCCTTTTAGGGTGATGAGGAGGATTTGTAAGGTAGCCTATGAGTTGGAGTTGCCTAGTGAAATGGATTTGGTTCATCTGGTTTTCTATGTGTCTGTGTTGAGGAAGTGTGTGGGAGATCCGAGTGTCATTGTTCCATTGGATATTGTGGGGGTTGTTGAATACAACTTTACTTATAAAGAACTTCTCGTAGAGATCTTAGATAGACAAGTGAAGAGGTTGAGGAACAAGGATGTGGCTTCCGTTAAGGTACATTGGAGGAATCAACAAGTCGGAAGTGTCACATAGAGGCCAAAACGGATATGCAAAAATGATATCCTTATCTCTTCCATTCTACTCAAGCCTAAGGTACTAATTCTAAGTCTTCTATGTGATTTCATTCGCAAGTTTCAGCCCCTAAGTCATTTTCATGCAATTTATGTTTATATTGACAAAGTTCATGGTGATTTTTACACTTATGTTGAGATTTTAAAAATGGTGTTTAAGTGTGTTGATGCATTCTTGTTGGGGCTGAATTCTTCATGACTACTCTTCTCATATACATTTCTTTGACATTCAGCGATGAATGTTCCCAAAGGGAAGATATTGAAACAACCTCAAAAAGTGCTCGAAAATGTGCCTCGAAAGTGCCCGAAATCGTAATTTCTATATATCTCAAAATTTGTGCGTGATGTCAAAAATACTTCATATTCTTGATCAGGGGGTAAAATTGAGTGGAAAATGGGTCTAACCCAGATTTTAGATCAACCGTATCAAAATTCAAAAATTCATAATTTTGCTTATCCAGTGTATGTCTGCAATAGTACCACAATGTGCCTCTATTGCGGACCCATGTAAAATTTGCCTCCCCGATAGGTCCACATCGCGAACCAGATGCAGACCTGTGTATTTTATTGCTAGTGATTTTTAGCTCGATCTAGGGCTTTTGGGTCTTGGGCCTAAGGCTTCCTATGCAAGAAAATACCTATACTTAGCCATATTTCACCTTCATATCATACAAGACATTCCTCAATACTCTCTTAAACACTTAGATAAATATTTCACCCTGAATTTCAAGTCCCAAAACTCATCCAGATCTTAAGGATTTCACTCAAGCTTCAAGTCTCCATTTTTAATCTTCATCAAGAATTCTCCAAAGTCAAGGTATGTGGGATTCTACCATTGGGTCATTTCACTCATTGTGCCCAAGCTTCCTTTTTACCTAAATTATATGTTTCCAAGTTGATTTTACTTATGGGTCTTCTTTTATGAATTTGACTATGAACTATGTTGGGGTTTGTAAAAGTGTGACTGTTTATGCATATTTTGAGCTATGAATCTTGGATCTACCTTGAGATTTGATGAAGGATTTTAATGTATATTGCATAAGGGTATTACCAAGTGTTGGTGGGTGGTTTTACATTGAATTTACTTACATGACTTCACTCTTGAATTGCATGGTTTTACACTAGCATCGTACACCCACCAAGTGTTTAATGAAATGTCCGGTTAATGTATCTTGAGTTGTTGAAGGCCTAATGCTTGGCGTATGAGTTAAGTTGCTTTATGATGATGAAAGGGTGATATGTATGTGTTGATTTCATGAGAAGTATCCATTGTGATGTGAGTTGACTATACCCAATTGAGGGGTGATGCCTCAATCACCTTGGATGGGGGTGGTAAGCCATCAACCAATTAAGGGGTTGGTACCTCAATCATCTCAGATAGGGGTGGTAAGCCATCAACCAATTGAGGGGTTGGTACCTCAATCATCTCAGATGGGGGTGGTAAGCCACCAACAAATTGAGGGGTTGGTACCTCAATCACCTAGGATGGGGTGGTAAGCCATCAACCAATTGAGGATTTGGTACGTCAATCACCTTGGATGGGGGTAGTAAGACATCAACCAATTGAGGGGTTGGTTCCTCAATTACCTCTAAAGGGTAGTCTACCTTGGATTCCAAGTACTAAGTTGCTCGTTCTATGATGATGGTTTATTTTCCTACACTTGTAAAAAGATTTATATATAAGCATGTTTACTTCTAGTATCATTCATGCATGTCATAGTGTTATATGTTCATCTATTGTCTAACTATGCATTTTGACGATGTTTTCTATCTATTGTCTCATTGAATCTTACATACTTAGTACATTCCAATGTACTAATGCCTACATGATGTTACCATGTAGGACCCGAATCTCCACTTGACCATCCTCCTCCTCTACGTGGCTAGTGTGATATCTCTCAAAGCAAGTTGGTGAGTCCTCAAGTTTGGGGATATGCTTCTCTTGATTTATGCTATATATAGACTCTCTTTTCTTTATGGTATACTTTGACTATAAGGGTAAGCCCGGTTGCTTGTCTTGGCCCCTGCTAATTTCTATGTTTAGAGGTATTATTGGACAAGTTATGTAATGATACTATTAGCTTTGTCTCTCTTTGACTCTATGATGTTTTATGATATGAAGGATGTCCCTTAGCCTATGTTCCCTTATTTCTACTATTTTATTGTTATTTAGTTCGTTCTGCGACCAAGGATGTGTAATGATAAGTTAAGAGGCTTGATTGGGGTCTCTTCGGGTTCCCCATTCGCCGTGTCACATCTATGCCCTAGGCTTGGGTCGTGACACCCTCATTAGCTGGGCTGGTCTGGCAGGTCTACCATAAGGTATCTTCTGAAAAAAAAAGCAAGGATACCATCAAGGTCAAGAGCTAAACCAACTATTCATAGCACAACATAAGACATGAAGAAGTGAGGTAATTCCTGGAACGTCGTTATAGCCTCCAACTTATAGACATGGTGCACTTCACGCCCATAAATAGGACTCTACTTGATGCGGTAGGTTGGACTCCGATGATCATTTACAAACCTAGGGCTCTGATATCATCTTTGTCACGACCTGGACCTAGGGCCTAGATGTGACACGATGAATGGGAACCCAAGATTTCCCAGACAAGCCTCAAGATATCAAAACTAGCACCATCGGCTTGGAGCGTACACAAACTAAACACATAGTTCTATGTGGGGGGGAAAGTAAGACTCACTCTATGAAGGCAATTTTGGACTTAGGATCTTTCCATCACAACATATAGCGAAACCATGAATCACATAACCAACTCACATAACAATAGTCAAAGATAGCCAACCCATAACATAAACTTTAGTCATAACACAGCATAAAATGTAAGGAACTTTACAAGGTGTCCAGCAATGCCTCTACATAGATGGGTCGGGGGTCAAGACACTCCTCGAGCTCACCCTCAAATACATAAAGAAATGAAAGTATCAAAGGTAGATAGGTGGTGGATCATCCTTGGAAGATAGGACTCACCAGTACAAGTAAACGTGGAATCTGAGCTAAGCGTCAAACAGTGGAAGATCAAATTCCTCAGTCCCTACATGGTGAAATCCTGTAGGTAAGATTATGCGTTAGTATGTTTGAATGTACTAAGTATGCGAGATGCAATGCATGAACTTACCAAAATCTGCATACAATGTTAGATGGCAAGGGAACATAATATAGAAAGAGATTTATAGCAAAGAATGTAATATAAAAAGATTTCATGAGACCAATGATGCATGAAGTGAAAATGATGCACTTATATATAGTGGGGATGTGACCTTAACCAATGTAAGTAAGACCAAGCGAGCTATTACTTGGAATCCCGATAAAATTCCCTTATCGGTAAAGAGGTGGTCTACTTGCCAAAGGTAAACCATACTTCACCTTACGTGAACAACACCCATTTTGGATAGGATTTTCATATATAGTATATCAAGTTATATCATATCATGTCTTCTCCTAACGGGAACAACACCCATTTTGGAGGCATCTTTCCTTATGGGAACAACACCCATTTTAGAAAGGAAAACCTACTATAGGCACATAGTTCAAGAAAAGAGAGCAAACGTTTCGTCCATCGGTGCTAAGTCATCATCCCACAAGAATACATATACATATACATATACATATATATGTATGTATGTATGTATACACATGCTTTCAGGAGACAATAATCATTTCCAAAACCATTTCAATGCATTCTTAGACTTAAAGGCCAAAACATAATTCATCATACTTAGGCTCAAATGCCAAAACATAGTCCATAGTCATAATACTCATGTATAAGAATAGCCCATTCATATACAAGATGGTGCAAGCACCCAAGATGCTCAAGGACCTATAATCATTGACATATGTCTGATTACGATATCGTCATAGCTAATGTCTTATCAAAATCATATCATAGAACATAATTGGGCTTAACCTATAACATAATTTCAATAAATTTCATGAACATGAATGCATATGCTACAAATGATGTGAGAATAGCATGGGTAATTGAGATTCAATCTAAAACCATCAATATAATAAGATATTCAAGTGAAAACATAGTTAAATCCATATTTGAAATCATAATATAATCACCCATGCTTAGATTCAAACATTTGAGGACCATGCATATTCAAATATTCTTAACAACAATATATTTCAATATTTCAAAGCTTAATTCATCTTTAAATCCATATATAAACATAACCCATTCATGATTGGAATTTAAGGAATCAAAATATTTTAAAACCGCAAATTAAAGTAATTTGGGTCTCCTTGATTGAAAGGAAATCAAGGATCAAAACACACATACCTGTACCAAAATGGAGGAAACCCCAAGAAATTTAAAGAAGAGTTGAGTTCCCAAGCTCAAATGTTGAAATCTCCAAGAGTTCTTTTGAGAGAATTCAAAATGTGACGAATGAGTTTTTAATGTTTGAAATTAGTTTTAAGTCTTTAGATGACCATGAAATGGCATAGGAATCACCAAAAGACCAATAGATATAACCAAATTCATGAAAATGCATTAATAAATCGGAGGGAAAATTTCTCTAAAGTCATCTCACTTAAGGCCAAATGGCCCGTGTGGCCCTCGACAGTCCGTGTGGAGTGCCCGTGAGATATCACTTAGAAAATTTCTAAAAATTTCAATCCTAAACCAACACTTAGAATTTTCAGGTACACATACACCCACATGAATGGCTTTACGGGTCGTATGAAGTCACATTGTCCATGTGACAGGTAGTGAGCCAATACTTGGAATTTTTTCCATGATAATTTGCTAGATGTAATCCTATACTTAGAATATTTTTCACCTCAGAAGCTTAGCGGAGGGCCACACAGACCGTCCCATGCCACATGACCCGTGTGACCAGGAGTGGCACCTCACTTAGCCCCAATAGTGGGGTTTTCAAGCTTAAGCCACTCCACGCCTCCTCCACACAATCCGTGAAGTGTCACACGGCTCATGTGGGGTGCCAGTGAGGTGTGTCTTAGCTTATAACACCACATCAAGGCCAACATTCCAAAAATGAAGCCAAGTGTTGTCTCACTGAAGGCCACACGGCTTATGTGACCTCACATTGGCCGTGTGGTCTCTCTTGAGCCAACACTTGGTTCAAATTTTGTTCGAAATGTGTTTTCTCAAGGTCCAACAACTTCGTACGATATTTGGGTCCTTACATTAGGACTCAAATATCTTTCAAAAATAGTCTGATGATCATGCATACATGCAGTATGACAAGAAAACATGTATTCGTGAGAATTTGGAAGAATAGATCATATTTAGGTACCTTATGCTTGAATAAAAGGAAAAAGGTAAGGATATCGTTTCATCAAGTCTGCCACGACTTCCCATATAGCACTCTCAACTTGTTGGTTTCTCCATAACTCTTTGACGGACACAATTTCTTTATTTCCTCAATCGCTTTACCTGCCGATCCAAAATCTCAACTGGCACTTCTTCATAAGTCAAATCCTCATAAATAGTCACATCATTCAATGGAATAATGGAATTAGGATCACCCATACATTTTTTCAACATGGACACATGAAACTCCATTGGCAAATCTAGCTTATAAGGCACCTTCCCAATTCTTTTCAAAATCTCATAAGGTCCCACATATCTAGGACTCAATTTGCCTGTCTTGCCAAAACACATTACCCCTTTCATAGGTGAAACATTAAAATATACCTAATCATCTTCCTTAAACTCAAGATCTTTTGTCCTAACATCGGCATATGACTTTTGATGACTTTGGCAGCCTTCCACCTTTCCCTTATGACATTTAACTTATCCATAGCATCAATTACCAAATCTGAACCAATCAAGGAAATCTCTCCATCTTCAAACCATCTCACTAGGAACCTACACCACCTATCATACAAAGCTTCAAATAGTGTCATCTCGATACTTTAGTGAAAACTATTATTGTAAGCAAATTTAATAAGAGGTAAGTCATCATCCCAACCAACTCTGAAATCAAGTACACGTGCCCTTAACATATTTCAAATGTTTAGATTTTGCTTTTGGCTTACCCATCCATTTGAGGATGAAATGGGGTACTTAGCTTCACCTTTGTACCAACACCTTTTTAGAAAGACCTCCAAAAGTGAGAAGTAAATTGAGTACCCTTATCTAATATAATAGCCAATGGTACCCCATGAAACCTTACTAATTCTTGAATGTAAACCTTAGCGCAATCTGTGACAGCATAAGAAGTCTTCACAAGCAAAAAGTGGATTGTTTTTGTCATTCTATGAAGAACCACCCATAATGAGTCAAATTACTTCCTAGTCTTTGGCCAACCCATAGTGAAATCCATATTCACTTCCTACTATTTCCAAGTATGTATTTCGATATCTTGGGCCAAATCACCTGGTCTTTGGTGTTCCACCACCACTCGTTGGCAATTTCCACACCCCATTACACATTTTGCTATGTCTTTCTTCATAACATTTCACCAGTATACCTCTATCAAATTTCTATATGTTTTGGTAGATCCCGAATGAATAGAATACTTACGGGTCGTTTGGTTTGAATATAAGTTATGCTAGGATAAGTTATGTTGGGTTTAGTTATCCTGGGAGTAGTTCTTTTTAAGTGTTTGGCTATTGCACTAAAAATAGTATACATAGGATACTTCCTAAACATAAACTATTTCTTTCCAAAAGTACCCTTTTATTGAGTTTTTTTAAATACCAATTTTCAAAAGTACTCAAAAGTACCCTTTTTGAGTGTTTGATTTATTGCACTAAAAATAGTATCCATAGTTATTCATTCTTAAAGCAAAACATTTACCTTATTTAGCTTAATTATTTTTATTTTTTATTTTTTTATTTTTTTTATTTTTTTTAAGTCATAAAACTTTTTTATTGAATGCGTAATCAACAAACAAAATTACAACCTGTAAATAAAAGGACCTATAGAGCACAAAAGAATAAAAACAAGTACATATGCTACTATCATATACCATCCACACAAGGAGGATGACCAACAAACTTTCCAATATTTTAATCAATTGTTTTAGGCAAAGGAAGGGAAATATGTGTAAGACCTATTTACAGATTACGAAGGGGGGAAAAATTGAAACTCTATAGCACACACCTATAGGAAATTAATTAACCGTCCATAATAAGTGAGATAATTAGCCATTGAAAATGGGCTAAGAAAATTGCCCAAAGACGGCAGGCAATCTCTAGAAATTAATTTTTATTTTTTGAATAAGGAGGAATTTTTTTTTTTCTGGTTAATCAAGTGGAAAATGTGATAAAGGGAAGAGTAGCTTTATCATTTTATAAATTTATCCCATGACAATTTGTGATGAGATTATTATACCATCCATTAGAAGGGATAATTTATCCCTTCACTATTTATTAGTCCTGGGATAAGTTATTTCGCATCTGCCAACTAAACAGTCATTTAAGTGTCACTAAAATTTTATCCCGAGATTATTTTTACTTATTCCTTACATCAAACGACCCTTTAGAGTTATAAGTCTCATCAAGTATCTTTTCTCATAGGCCATCTACATTATCCACACATAACCACCCATGGTAACGAAGCACTTCATCTTTCCCTTGTGACAAGACTTCAACCTTTTTATCACCCACCAACTTCTTCAATTCAACAAAAGTAAATCCATATCGTGTTTTGCTTTAACTTCCGCTATCAAAGATGATTCCGCCCCATTTTGCACCAATACACCACCATTGTTCAAGCCATTTAACCTCACACCCAAACAAGCCAAACTGTGCACTTCTTTAACTAATTCTTTCTTTCCACCATCAACATGTGCAATGCAGTCCATAGATACTTTTCTCAGTGCATCGGCCATAACATTTGCTTTACCAGGGTGATACATCACACTCATATCATAGTGCTTTAAAAGCTCCAACCACCTTCTTTGCCTGAGATTCAAATCTTTTTGGCTAAACACATATTGCAAATTCTTATGGTTGGTGAATATGGCAATATGTATATCATAGAAGTAATGTTTCCAAATCTTCAATGCAAATACAACGACCATTAACTTAAGATCATGAGCCGGATAGTTCCTCTCACGTAACTTTAGTTGCCTTAGGCATAGGCAATGACTGTTTCATATTGCATCAACACACAACCCAAACCAATATGTGAGGCATCATAATACACAACAAAACTAACTGGACCTTTGGGCAATGTCAAAATGGGAACTGAAGTGAGACGATCTTTAAACAGATGGAAGTTTTTCTCACATTCGCCAGACCAATGAAATTTCACCTCCTTTTGGACTGTAATTTTGCTTATTATGATATTTTACCATGATTTCTTGTAAGTAAGGTTGTCTGGTGTAGTTAATGACTTATAGTGTTATCACTGTCATGCTTCCTTTTTAGATATTATCTTTTGAGGTCAATTGGCCTATGATACGTACTAAGTACCTAGTGATTTGATACTCATATTACACTTCTCTATCTTTTTCTTATGAAGCCCTTGGTATGAGTCATCCCCGTTACTCCTCACTCATTCGAGGCCATTGAGCGCTTGATGTTCGGAGACTTGTTGCTTCCCTTTTGTATTTTTCTATCATATATATATATATATATATTTTATTAAATAGACATGTTTTGTATAATTTCATCTTCATACTTTAGATTCTCTTATACCAGTGACATC